>VCJE01002849.1:21078-33118 GCA_024140265.1 Backusella liffmaniae | reverse complement strand
ATACATTTTTTTTTTTAAAAAAAAAAAAAAAAAAAAGAGAGAGAGAGAACTTCTATAACATTCCATAATGAATTTACCTTTATTTTCCCCTTATTCACCCTTTTATTTCACTACAAAGTATATGTTAACACTACCAATACCACTAGTGTGGTTTAGATTAATAAGATTAGCTTTTATTCAAAATTTTTAAAAGTACTGGAATTAAATTCCAAAAGTTACAAATTATAAGTTACAAATTATGTTGAAAATCAACAATCGAAATTGGTGATTACATATGTTTCAATTCATAATAATAGTAATAAAATAGAGACAGATTAATTTGATTGTGGACAGATAGCTGAAGTGTTTGTTTCTAGACACATTCTGAACGGTTATTTTATATTCTTAGATCTGCAATTTATGTTCTAGTTGTGATATAAATATTTCCTTTCAGAAGAATAAATGTGCCAAAGAATATGAGAAGTTAAAAAGTTCCAATTCTTACATATTTAACTATTTAAAGTAGAGCCATTCTCCCTTCTTTAACAAAAAATAAAGCCGGAGTAAATACAAATGGACGCTGGATCATATTTTGTAAGACTAAACAAATATCTATAGTAAATGTCAATTGTAATTTATAAAATTAGGAATACAATAATACTACATGATTTTTTATGCGATTATCTTTAATCTGATCCATGTTTGCTGAAATCATCAGAATAAAAATCACTTAGGGGATATCGCCATATTCAACCTCCGCTACGAGTCGGGTAACCGATATCCCCTAAGAGATCTGATCTTAAATATACTGAAAAACGATAAAAGAAATCCAGTCACATGATTTCGAATCGTCCTACCCTAAGCGCACACTAAGCTTAAGGATTGATCTGCCCTTCATATTTTTAGAATATAGCGTTTAGTATCAGATTACGATTTGACATGTTGTATGCAATAAATTAAAATAAACATACCAGCGGGATTAATCTTTACCCCATCCTAAGCGCCGATTAAGCTTATACTTTATATATTTTGATTATTACGAATTGGAGTGCCTTTTATTTAGGAATAAAGTATTCTGCCATTAGATTAGAATTTGTTATGTATATAGATGTATAAACTTGAACATGTATATTAGATGAGTCTTAAATAATAGATAGAAACTTCAAAATCTCATTCATCATCATATATAACATGTAATATATCTATATACAGTCGGTACGGTGGAATATTGCGGTTGCGAAAATTATTATGTATCTTTGATTACCGCTTTGCCTTCCATATAAAGATTCGATATACAAATTAGGAAGCTATTCAAACTTGCAGTCTTTTTACTATTTCTTGGAACCCAGTTTTTTCTCTTATTCAGCAATGAGCTTGTTCTTATGAATAAGGAACTGTCTATATTTATGCGATTTCCAAGGCTCAATTTTTTATGAATTGGTTGGTCTCAGTGGTTTAAGGTAGTTAGGGTGGTTAGGGTAGTGGGTGTGGGTGTGTGGGTTTGCGGTGGGTTAAGGTTAGGGTGGGTGTGTTTAGGGTTAGGATGGGCCGAAGGCCGTGGGGTACTAGTTTAATTATACTTAAATGTTATTATTATATTAATTATATTATTTGAATTGCTACCTTTTCATGAAAAAGAACATATTTAAGAAATATCTAAAATAAAAAAGACGATACAATGTATCTTTTTTGATTACCATCTAATAGGTTAGAAATATTGCTTGATAATACCAAAAAAAATTAGAAAGTAAAGTATTGAGCGACTTCTTCATGCATGTAAACAAAATTTTCAGATTATGGAATTTAAAGAGGAAATAGTAAATGCAACAAGAAATAAATTAAAACTGAAAGACATTCTTTCTCTCTTGATCAAAGTAAGAATATTGATATGCTGAATCAATAGAAAATGGATATCCAACCAACATAGGTTAATTTATTCGGACTAAAAGAATGGTAGTGCATTGTGATGACTTTTATTAATACAATAAGGGGTATACCGGACTTTTTGGTAGATCATTGGTTCCTGAATAAAAGATGAAGCTGGCCTATTCTACGATGCTAACCATTGGCTTTGTTCAAACCTCATATAAATTGTTTATTTATTTTTGGATATGTGTTGATATGTTTCAGATTTGCTGCTGGAATAACTGAAGTGTCACTATCTATTTAAACCAGCCTTTAGGTAACAAATAAATATAAAAGAATACGAAAAAAATTCTCTTGAAAAAAGTTAAAAAGGATGATCCCTCAGCCCATATCTGCAAGTTGTAGATTTATCTTCATACTTGCTTGATCTAAATGTACTTAATAGACTTGATTTTGTACTCCTTGTCTAATGATCATTTACTTCCCTTTTCAAACAGAGCACATATGTACTATATAGCGCTGATTACAGCTTTAAATTGGGGTCAAAAAATCATCCAGCAAAAAATACGTTTGAAATGTGGTTTCAAATGTATGTTTTATTTAATAATAATAAAAGAAAAATACGCCTCAGGGTATAGGTTTGCTACTTGAATAAAGATTACGGGCTCTGTATTATATATCGGGCGATGAGAGACAGTAGTGGAAGCAACAGAGCAACATATAATACCAATTGGAATTACGATAGAGATTGCAACAGTTTATTATACATAGCTGTTCATTAATTTTAAGAAGTCAATAGGACTATATATTAATTGTGGATTGGTATCTATTCCATGGAACTATAACTATGGCTCACGTATTGTAGAGAGAACAAGTAATCAAGCCAGGCAAAACAAATCATTCAAAATACTGTCGCACAATTTATCATCACCTAATTAATAGCGCTGCAATTGTGTATTATTCTATCTTCTCCAGTCATATCAATATCATTTTTTCATTAACTTTGAACTTACCAATACCTTTGAGGCTTATCGATAAGCATCAATGTTTTTTTTTATTCTAAAAATTTCGTGGGGTCGTAAAAATACATATAAAAATTACTAAAAAAAGTGAATGATCCTACACCAAATGTGTATATCTTTTCACTTAAGAGAAATTTCACTGTGTCTGCAGGTGTAGTGCAGTACGATAAATAGCTTATTCTCAATTAACCAGCTGTAATATGGCCAAACATGAAATAAAGCGAGGGAGGAAACATTGGACGGTATATGTATATTTAAATTAATAAAAATGACAGAAGGTTTTTAAAATAAATGTGAATAAACGTGAATAAATCACAAATATACATCTCAGCACAGCTCCAACTATTGATAAAAGTAGTATACCCTCAGTTTTGTACATACTCTCACACATTGGAAATAGAAAAGATGCCCTTTATTTTCGATTCAAATGTTTGGTAATATATGCCAAGTAATTTAATATTAGGGGTTTCGATTTGTGCCTTTGTTTTTTTTTTCTTCGGACACCAGCAAGAGATCGCTTTAAGAACACCAGCTAATATGTAATAATTGCGCTGTTTACAGTACTTTTAATGGCCATTTATTTAGCAGCATATTGTAGCACTTAAATATACATTTCACGCGTGTCTGTACAGTATATTTTTTATAGAGAATGAAGCAAATAACTTTGAAGTCATCAGAAGGTTCGGAGACGCGTAAAGGGCCAAATGCTACCCAAGAATTGTGTTTCTTAAAAAGGTGAAAATGCATAGGGATTTGAAGTCCAAATATTTTAAAACCCATTTTGGAAAATCTGACACCACAAGAAAAAGCTTAAACTTTAGCCAATCAAATATCGAACTCTTCATAGCATGTATGCAAATGTTTGGATACTAAAAACAAACATAGCTTCAACCAACAGCATTGGAATTTAATCTTTTTTGTAAGGGTGCTTTGACTTTTTCTTTTTAAAAAGATATGTTATAATTCATTAGGACAGGTCTACTTAATTTTTTTGGTCTAAAATTTTAGTTTTGAAGAAATAATTACACAAGGTAACACCACGATAAATTAAAAATATGCTAAGTTTTAATTAGTGATAAAATAAAAAAAAAAGGTACAATTAAATAAAAGTATATATTAATAGGATCAAGGTATCGTATGCTCAGCTTTGTTGAATGGTGGAAGATCAGCAGTAACTAGTTTGCGGCGGGACATGACTTTTTTCCCTGTTGTAGCAGATCTTCGCAATTTGGGTACTGGGACAGAGTTTAATTCAGGATCAAATTGTAACCAATCACGGGGTGGTACAGTAGCACTTTTGACTGAGGAGGCGGGGACCTCTTTAACAGTAACTGCAGTTGGCTTGGTGTTCTTTGTTGTGTCTACCTTTAGTCCCATTTCTTGGAATCTATTTTGGTATTTTTTACGTTCTATGCTACCGCTATGACTTAATTTTTCTGTTGGTACTGGAGGGATAGGTGACTGAGTGCCAGACATAAAGCTGTTTTCAGGAACCAAGTCTTCCGTTTCCGGTGCTTCTTGATCGTCATGATTTTCGTGATTTTCATTGTCTTCCTGATCTTCTGGTGTTGGGTATTCTTCTTCAGTAGGACTGTCAGGCGATGTAATGCTAACAGCATATCGCTCGCTTGGTGAATAAGGATGTTCACTGATGCTTTCGATGGTACCTGTAATGGCAGAATTACTGTGGAAATCTTTATTTGCAAATAGTTCTCCGTGATTGCGTATTAAGTCTTCTAAAACGCAATCTTTTGCCCATTCACCAGGTGAATTCTGTGCGTGGTTTAAGTCTTGGAAAATTGCAGGAGTAAAAATCAATGTCAGATTATTAATATTCATTTTGTTTTTTTCTACATGCTGTTCTAAGCGTGCTAAGTGATCGATCAAAGCTCTTAATGTATCATAATTAGCTGGGGATAGTTTAAGTAATCGTGTAAGGAGGTTCATTAAGCGTAACTCTTGATCAGGAATTTCTGTGACAAAGAAAAAAAATAAGATGCATGCAGGTTTATTACAATAGTTATTCTACTTACGGGAGTAAACTAAACGATCAGTGAGCTTGAAAGGAAATAGAGGAGATTGCAATTCACGAAGAAATATTTTAATCACTGAAGAAATACTAAATATGTCTTCTGGAATATCGTGTTGACCAATTTCTGCTGATTCTTCATCCTTCTCAAAGGCATGCTTGATTTTTTCCATATTACTTTGCTTTCCAGGCACTCTGTATATTCCTTCTCTTTCCAGTCCACCTAGTCTTTCAATGGCTTCGATACACTTTGTAATAAGTAATGGTGGCGATCTATTATGCTGTTGAGCGTATTCTTGAAGGGATGTACCAAAAATTAAATCTACCCATTTTATGTTAGCTCATGAAAATGTTGACATTTATGTATTATGTTGTACATACGTTTACATTCACCAACGTGGTAATTGATATAATGAACAGGACTTGGTTTGGGATGGTGCTTTTTAACCACTTGATTATAATAATAAGTTGATTCGACATCAATTTTGGCTGTTTGAACAGATTTTAATAAATCTCTAGTATACTGTAAATCCAAATTATTTTTTATTTTATCATCATGGTTAGTATTGTATCACAGCATTATAATCCATTTTAAATAAAGAAATATCAAAAAAAAATGATTTACCTTTTGAGAAGCTTCTAAATCCAGAAGGTTGGATGATAGTGCGCTTTCTAAAATATCCTTTACATGTTGAGATTTTTGCTCAAGAGAACTCTGCACTGTTTTCAGAATGTGTTTATGAGAAGCTTCATTTTTAAGTGCAAGGTTACTAATTTCTCGTACGACATTTCGATAATTAGTGTCTAAACATTAGGTTTTTTATGATTAAAATAAAAGCGATCAATAAACTAACAAAAAATCCATAAAAAAAAAAAAAACTCAGAGAATTTCATTACCTGCTTCACCAACCTCTACCTTCAAATTAGCAACTTTGATATTATGTTTTGTAGGATCTTCTTGGTTCTTTAGATGCCCAAATTGTTTTTTTAACCGCTCCAATCGACTTTGTGGTGCAGAGGAGCCATTTATCCGTACTCTTTCGCTGTCTAAGCTCATTGCTCTTGTTCGTACATCCTCCGATGTATCCATAGACATTGATTTTGTTAGTACTGGAAAAGGAGATGTAGGAGTAGTTAGCATGGGTGATGCTACAGAGTATCCTGTAGATCTATCCATATCCTCCCATTTTTGCATGTACTCTTCTTTTGCCTAATGTCGTACGTTAGTGATACAATATATGTGTTTCTCCATTTCCAAAAGATCATTGCATTACCTTTGTATGTTTCTTTACTCTTGCCAGAGTATACTCAATATTCATATCGCGCATCCAAGCACGATGCTTGTTACGTTGTCGCTCTTGCTCAGTCTACCAAATAAGTTAGATTAAGTACTTATTTTTTCAATGTCCGAGTACCTTAAATAGGTTCAATTGTTGAATGTGTGTCTTTAATCTTTCAACATGTTTATCACTATGACACTTTCTATCCAATTCCACATATTTCATAAAAGCATGCTGTAATCCGATAGTTTCTTGTCCATTTGTTGCCTTGAGAAGATTTACATTTATATCATCCAGCTTTTTCAAGTAATTCTCTTCCAATGCGACCCTGGAATAAAAGTTTAGTGATAATCAAGTAGAGTAGTAGTAGTGATGGCTACCTTTGCTTTAGATATTCGAGGATATAATTTGTATCTCTTAATATAAAGTTGTCAGTGAGAACATTGATGTCAACTGACTGCTTGCTTATGCCAGTGTAGAAGGCTTTTTCTTCGTCTGTCCATTCAGCCTATCCAACTATGTTAGGGCGAATTGTGAGTGAAACTCTAATTTATCTTACTCCATTTTTATTTTGATGTTTTCGAGTATTTCTTCTTAATGGTGTTGTCATTAATAAAGGACGAATAAAATAAGGGAAGAAAGAAAAAGGAAAGGTAACGAGAAAAAAAGAAGAGAAAGAGAAGGAAAAAAGAAAAACAAAACAAATAACAGTTGAGATAATCAAACTCAACAAGTAATTTTGGTGTAACATTTAATTTTTGACGATCACAAAGTTTGAGAATATTATATTATTTTATTTATTTTTAAAAAAAAAAGAGAAGAGAATGATTAAAGTGCTTAAATCAAGTAAATATTGCCTTCACTATACATGATTTGGTTATCCTGAGACATAGTTTGTAGTGCTGCTTCCGTTTCTTGTAAACTGAATTTAGATCTTAACTCTCTGTTAAGAATAGCGAAGAATTCATTGAATTCGCACTGTAATTCATTTCCAAAGGCTTGGTTGTTTATAACGTTGAATCTTTCTTTAAATAGTTTTAATCTATAAAATAAAATAAATAATTAAATAAATTGGGACATGCGTTATAAATACGTGATTTGGCTTACCTTGGAGCAGAGATTCCTCCTTCGGTCATTTCTACGTCTTCATCCATAGGATCTTCAGCTCTAAAGGGTTCAAATATATTAGCACTGGCGTCTCTCTATATATCTATATATCTATATCAGTATTTACCTGTTCTCTTCTGTCTCTTCGTCCATTTGTTCTCCCTCTTCTTCCTCTTCCTCTTCTTCTTCTTCTTCTTCCTCCTCAGATTCTGAATCTCCCTTGCTAAGTTTCACACGTTTTACTCTCTTTGAACGAATGACTTCTTGGAACATGGCAAATCGTAATACTTCAGCAGCAGCCTTTGCATCCTTGTCATCAACAGTCTTACTTAAGCGTGCTTTTGCATGTGCAGTCGATAGACGAATTAAAGTTTCCAATGTACGCGCTGTAATAGGAGCGGTCTAAATTGAGCACCATACAGTTAGTAAAATACGTTCAAGATGTTTCCATAGCCAATTGTTTAGTTACTTTTTTTCTAGATGAGTCCTCTTCATTGTTATTACGAAGGGCGGTATATTCGTTAATGATTCTATCTGTAGCACGCTTGCTTAAGGTTGGTGTCATTCTATTCTTTACATAGTATACATATTTTTTGATAAAGCTTGTCTTGAGGATCTTGATGGGTCTATTGTCTGAATACTGGGTAAACTTTTCAAATATCTCCTCATCATCCACATCTTCCTGAGGCTCTTCTCCCATAATATCATCTACAAACTCTGTAATAGGGGCGCCTTCGTCGGTTCCAGGTTTGATATAACGATGCATGTTGAGTACATGCTCAGAAATCTGGCGATCCCTCATTTCATCCAAAGAATCAGTGACAACAAAAAGCAAATCAAAACGGGACAGTAGTGAATCAGGTAAAGCAATGTTTTTTGCGGGATCCTTTGTAAGATCGTACATGCCATAAATGGGATTAGCGGCTGCTATCACGCTACAACGAGCATTAAGTGACGTGTGAATACCAGCCTTTGCAATGGTAACTGTTTGCTGTTCCATAACTTCGTGAATGGCAACACGATCTACTTCGCTCATTTTGTCAAATTCATCAATACATACAACGCCACGGTCAGCCAAGACCATAGCACCTGCTTCCAAACGTCTTTCACCAGTTTCTTTATCTGAAGTTACAGCAGCAGTCAAACCAACACCAGACGAACCACGACCAGTTGTTGCAATAGCCAAGGGGGCGGTATTTAACACATATCTTAAGATTTGAGATTTAGCAGTAGAGGGATCACCGACCATCAACATATTGATATCACCTCTGATATGAGTACCGTTTTCTAAATTCTTCTCCACACCACCCAACAACATCAGTAAAACTGCCTTTTTGATGTAATCATGACCCCAAATAGAGGGTGCCAATGACTGAGATAAGGTTTCAAATGAGTTTCTCTTTGAAGCAAATTGGTTAATTGCACGGATATCAGCATCAGTGATGACGGGAGCAGCAATACCGCCACCTGCCTTTGTACTCAATAAGCTGATTTCATTACAAACAATGACTGTTTTGAATGTAGAACTGGTTTGATTTGCGTTTCTGTTACCCAACGAGCGATAAATACCGACAATGCTGACACGGTCACCTGGCTTAGCCTTGTCGACTAAATCATCATCCAATATAACATCCACTGAGCGGGGCAATTGTCCAGGAGGAGCGCGCTCAGGCATTTCCTGGATACCAATAGTTTGATGATCACGGTAAGTCGAAAAACCAAATTCGGTAATAAGAGGATCACCGTTATCATCATGAGTGGGATAAACAGCACCAGTTGGGACGGGATTTCCAGGAGTGAGAGCATCTCTATATTCACGCATGTAATGCTTCTTTCCCTTCTCAGAATAGTGAATGGATTTTAATACTTTAGGTCTCACTAAAGAACAACGGGTAACAATGCCTTCAATGCAAACAAATTTACCCAGGTACATTGCACGAAGTGTACGAGGATTAACATGATGGTCACCAAAGCTACCTTGGAAACCAACATAAAAAGGACTTGCTTGTGTATCAAACACAGAAAGTTCAGTAACAGAAACAATCATTTTGTTGAGTGCATCATCAAAAGCAGCAAGATATTCAGCTGGACTGTTCAACAACCTAGACCAAAAATTATTAGTATTGGGGATTGACACTTTTTTTAAAAAAAAGGTTTATTTACTCTTCTACTAGAGCTCTATCAAAACTACGAAGAGCGTCGATGCTGACAAGTAATCTACGCTGGCCAGTGGCAACCATAGTTGGAAGGGAATCCTTGTAGGAGCCTTTATTTACACCTTGAAGATCCTAGTTTAAAATGTCAGCAACCAACCAAGTTACGTTTATATTATCTAAAGCAGGTCGGTACCTCTTTTTCAAGAAATTCTTGAAAACGAGTCGAGTTTTGTGAGAACTGCTCATCAGCTAATGGTACTTCCATGATGGATGTTGAATAGAAATATGAGAGAGAGTGAAAAAAATTTGACAAACGCGATTCCCTTTTTTTTTTATTTCCTAAAAAGGACATACGAGTCACATTTTCACTAAAGAAGTTGGTAAAAGTGTAGCTTTTGATAGAGTATTTAGCAAGAAAAGATACTTATAAAAGGGAAAATTATGACATGCATTAATATGATTGATTCAGAGTATACATTTTAATTATATTTGTATATGCTTTAAGGTAACCTTACAAGACATATCCATTGTCTTGTTTGAACAGTGATAATACTAGTCTTACTACTATTAGTGATATACGCATTATTGAAGATAGATTCCCTCATATCCAACTCAAAACTAATTAATAATTAGCCGTCATATTAAAAAACATCGAAATTTATAAGCGTAAATGTTGAATATAGCTAAAGAAAATCCGCAATTGCTCACACAACATTTAAACTGTATATAGCTACTTACAAATACAGCATTGTCTATGATCTATTTCTAGTTTTTTAGACATGATGTTACTAATGGGAATATATAGGAATGAGCTGTCTTATGAGATCATATGCGATCTTAATAATAATAATAATAAATTAATAAATTACTGGTCACATTTTCATCAGTCCGGGAACTTTAGACTTGGCTCTGTAAGGTTTACTCTGTCAATTCAATAGGATAAAAGTTGTTGATGGATTCGAAAACAAAACAAAAACAGGCAATAAAAAAATAAGCTTTTTTCACGAGATTAAACAAAAGAAAATTATAGTCAATTTCATTGTTTAGATTCATTGTTGTTATTATAAGTGTCGAATAAGGAAGGGCTCCATTATAAATATAGTAAAATCTAATGGTACTCCTATGATCTATTTATAAATCAAAGCATTATATTGATGTTTATATATACAGACATTTTTTTATCATTTCATCATTAGAATCAATGATCTGGTCTGTCTAAAGAAAATGTTTTTTAGTATTACATTTGATCTAAATCCAGGTATTCTGACAATTTTTTTTTGTACCATTATTGACTTTATTTGGAAATAAACCACTCAGCTGAATATTTTAATAACAATAACACCAAAACTATTGTTAATGACATTAGTATCTACTCATCCGTGTATGTACGCAAATGCGTGGGATAAATAAACAAGTATAGCGAGAAAAGAGTACAATTAAAAGAACTTATTCTAATCGTTATTGGTTTATGTTGATTTAAATTTAGACTTATAGCTGCACTGAAACCAAAAAAAAGTACAAAAAACAAAAAACACAAAAAAAGAATAATGACAAAAAGTAAAAGATAGAGGAAAGGAGAGATATGTATAATCCGAACAGCTGTGACTGACTAACTGCAGAATTCATGATAGCTGTACGAACTTTGACTTTCGCAGAAAGTAGAATTGTATCATCACAAACAAAAGCAACCCTAATAGTTCCCTTTTGCCCTAAAAAGTTAGTTTAAGTAATGGGTGATCTTTGTTGAACCATCAGTAAAGAAAAAAGAAAGTACGGAATAGTAAATGACTGTGTACCACAGACAATATCAATTTAACCTAATTAAAGTAAAAATATAATCTTGCATACGTGCGGCAAACACCGCATCTTTTTTTCTTTTTTTTAACTTCTCTACATCCTATATAAATGAGATAAATTCCTTTTTTCTCCTCTTTTTTCTCTTTTATTAATTTCAAAAGTAAATTATCTCGCTCCTTACTTTACTTTATTTCTTTCACAGAAAATCACGTCATAAAGGTCTCAAGTACACGTCATGGGATTTTTTACATCTCTAAGAGTGATCTTTTCGAGTGATAGCAGTAAAAAATCATCATCACGAAGCGAATATGAAAAAGATCACCATAATTCTAGAAGACGGAGCCATAAAAAGAAATCGAGAAATCAGCAATCAGAATTAAATGCTTCAGAAATAAGTGTCACTTCCGATCCAGCACATACGACCTCTACATCAGAGACTCATAGTTTTCATTATATTGATGGTAGAAAGTTTGCTGATGAAAGCACAATATCTTATGTTCTTCCATATGACGAAGATGGTACATCTATTTTTAATCTGGGTTCGCTAGCTTCAGAATGCTAATCTTGTGTTCTCATAGAAAACGATCGCGTTCATCAGCAACATTGGATACTTCGACATGCTCTCCATTGGTAATAATATAACCAAATATGCTTTTATATAAAGTTATAAAATGGCATTATAATTTATTTTCTAATGGACTACAAACGAATTAAATTAGTAATTTCCATGCTCCTGTGGATAAATTTTTGGAAGACGGTATCACAGTTCTGGATTCTGGTTGTGGTAATACAAGCATTGTTTTT
>VCJE01002833.1:51576-63157 GCA_024140265.1 Backusella liffmaniae | reverse complement strand
GAAAAGAAAAAAAAAAAAAAAGAAAAAAAAAAGGGTTTTGAAAGTTGTGTGTAACAATAGCTTTACAGACACGAAGCAACTGCGGCGATTTGGCAGGAAACATATCTCTCAGCCGTACTTCGCGCGATTCTCTATTCAGACGATAGTTATTATAGATTGGCGGGTTATCGCAAGATTGATCCCATCACCAACTTGGCTGGTGAGGCCCGATTTTTGGAAGCAGTGGAGGCTCTGTTTTGGAGAGGTAACAAAGCAAACATATTTTGATATCAACTTGAGTAAATGACTCTATTTAAAAAAGGCTGGCAACTTGGAAGCAACCCCGAAATTCAAACAGCAACCGTTGTTCATAATCACTTAACATCGGGCGTGATGAAGTATTTTGGAGATAGTTTCCGTTATGGACCTGCCATTGAGCTTTATGAGAAGTTGAAAAAAAAGGATCCTGAAGTTGGCACTTTACTTGCTCAGTCTTTTATTGGTCAAAACGAGGAGATCAAGGCTGTTCAGGTTTTGCATGATGAACTGAAGCGTATGCCTATGAGTTATCCACTTTTGCATGTACAAGTCGACTTCCTTAGAAGCAAGGTAGAGTTGTGGTAAAGCAAAGGCGACTAAATATTAACATCAATCTTGATTAAAGGGAGAATATCACATGGCCTTGAAATTAGCCAAGTTTGCTGTAAACACTACACCGTCTGAATTCTTGACTTGGTCCAAATTGACAGAGGGTAAGCATCATATCATTTATATGTTTAATACTAAAGCTGTTTGGATTTAGTCTATATCGACCTTGAGGATTATAAGAACGTATGTGGAAAAAAAAAAAAAGCATTGTCTAGGAGTTATATAGACACTTATTATTGTTATTCTATATAGGCTCTTTTGACTTTGAATTCATGTCCCATGTTTACATACAGCGAACGTGATATGCATAGAATGCCTGCACCAGTAAAGACGCATTTACCCATCAAGGCCGATATTATGAATTCTGGTATTATGGAAGAGGATGCTGCCGGACGTGAAAACGAAGCCGATCCCAACTTGGCTCGTCTCCCTGCACCTGCATTACACGGTACCTTTGCTAAAGCATATGCGCTTTTGACCCGCTTGGCAAGTAAGATTGGCTGGGACGATTTATTAAAATGCCGATCTCAAGTGTTTGTCATGGAGGAAGAGTACCGTATGCAGAAAGCAAAGGAGGATGTCCATAAGACTAGCACAGGCGATTTGCCCAAGGAGGAAGCTGAAAGTAGCACTGCTGCCCAAACAATAAAGGAGGAGAATGCAAATACAGTTTCCGAAAACGAACAAGAAAGTATAGAGGACAATACTAAAATTGAAGAAGAGGAGGGTGAGAGCCAAGCAGAAGAAGAAGAAAAAGAAGTAGTAGAAAAAGAAGAGGGCTCAAATGATGACGAAGCAACCGAACAGTTGGATACAGTAGACTTGAATGAGGAGAAAGAGGACATTAAGCCTAAAGTGGAGCATACACCACTTGTTCGTCCTGATCAAGCTGCTGAAGATAAATCAAAGGTAAATGATAGACTTTTCTTTTAAAAATGAGAAACCCAGAGTTTAGTAAGCGTAATATATATATCTGGACTTAGCGCGAAGATGGTGACGACGAGACTGTTGGAAATACACCTCATCCTAGTGATGGTGTCAACTTTTCGTTCAGCAACAAACGTCTCTGTGAACGTTGGTTGGATAACTTATTCATGGTTCTCTATGAGGATTTGCGTATCTACACTTTCTGGAGAACTGAAGCAGCCCATTACCGTGCCCAGCAAATGCCTTATCGCAAGACAGGCACTGAATGGGAATTATTGGGAGACCTTGCCCTTAGATTATGGCATGAGGTAATAAAGCAAGGCAACGAATACAACTCGTTTTACTTATTTCAGTTGCAATTTATCTAGTCTGAAGCAAGAGAAGCATACGAGCAATGCTTGGACCATAAATTCTCAGCAAAGGCTTGGATGAAGCTGTTAGAGATTTATGTCACAGAATCCAACGTACAAAGAGCCTTGTTGGCTGCTGTTAAATTAACTGTATATCATGAACGTTGGTATCATGAGATTGTGGTAAGTTTTGCTTTATATTTTATTATTCATTTAATAACATCTTTGTATAGTACCCAAGCGAAATTGCCCGCAACCTTAATATATTGATCCGTAGAGAAGGTCTTTCCAAGATGCAAAATATCTTGACTTCAATGAACTTGCCACGCCCAGTTCAACAATTAATGACGCGTTATTTCGATTTTGCTGAGCTTTTCAAGGTCGAAGGTTATGAACTCTAAAAATATACTCTTACTTAATTCATTATTAAACAGAAAAAAGAATTGCAAATGCAATAATAACCCACTTATGAATCCCAGAAAAAGAAAGTCTTGATAATAAATAAATAAATAAAGTTCACCTACTATCATAGAACAAAATTCATCCACTTTTTTGGTAAAACACGCTTACAGATTTAGTGACTAAAAGCCCCCTCTTTTTTATGGTATCAACCAAAAACGTTTGCACAAAAGATGTATTTATTTCAACTTAAAAAAATTCATCGTCGTTGATGATAATCTCTGATTGAGCCTCATCGATCTTGGGACGTTTTTGAGGTGGATGGACTGCAACATTGATTTTGTTTTCAATACCAATTTCTTTACAAAATATCTCGGTCTGAGGGTTCACGATAGGGTATTCTAAGAGAAAGATGAGATGTCAAGAAGTGATTATACATTATTATACATACGATATTTTCGAATGTCTTCGCTGCTCATCGGGACTTGAGGGTTGAATGAAGGTGTGGTGCACTCAAAATTATGTGGAATTTTCAAATCCAAAACACCCTTTTCATTTTGCTCTTTTAAGAATGCCATTTCCTTTTGAATAGACCTATTGCGTGTATGTGTAAATGGGCTTACTCTAGTGAATGTATATATATATAAAAGAGACTTACTCTTGTAATACATTGTCACTTGGAATGGGTGTTTGATGGTAATCAGTGGATAGATAAGGATGCATTGCTCTTGTAATGGCTAACCATTCCATATCGTAATAAAAGTCCATGTTGGTATCATTCGACTCTGTAGGAATATCAACAATCTAGAATAAAGATGAGTCATTTCTTTCTCTCTTTATATTAAACTTGGCTTTACCTGTAAAAACTGGCGACCTGGTAAACACTTATCCAAGCTTAAGAATTTAGTCACCTTTGGCGGTGCATCATCATTATCGTTTGTTTCCACCCCTTTTTCTTCATCAAAGTCGATAGAAATTTCATCGGGATTTGCGACTGGCTTTTGTTGTGGGCCATTCAATAAAGCATTTACATCTGGAGGATGAATACCTAGCTCTCTTTTGGTATGGTTTACAAGAGCGGCATATTTGACGTGCAAGTGAGCAGAAAACCAATAGTCTGGCTGCAATTTCTCCAGCAAGACTTCGTTTGCATGCGATCCCAAAGTGTTGGATATGATCTAAAATCGTCTATAAGATCTCCCTTTTCTTTCTTTTACTTGTTTTTCTTTTCTTTGTATTCCATCATTTACCCTTTTACCTCATCTTTAAAGAAGTTCTTTTTGCGCACTAAATCCACCACATCACCGTATCTCTCCACGCCCCGTGGCCAGTCATGGGAAATGAATACATCCAGAGGTTGACTGATCTGAAGCAGCTTCTTTACATCATACTCTCTTACATAATACGAGGATCTGATGGTGGAGGGCGAATAGGGCGACTTTTCATAATGGCCCTTTGCATACTCCTTGTCTCTGTATATACCAGACAATCCACCAATACGCACAGACCCAAACTGAATCACTCCGGCATGACCCAAGTAGTAGATGTTGTCAGATACCCATCCACCGTGATACAACTCCCATAAATAATTACTTGCTTCATGGTTGCCTCCAATAAACACGGTGGGGTATGGTGCTCTTTCAATACCGGAATAATATTTCCAAAAACTGCCAATCTCTCTGTACTTGTCAGGAACCGCCATGCAATACATGTCGGCCTCATTGCGAAGTGATTGAAAATCACCACAAATCACTAAAAGATCGATTTGAATGTTTTCGCGTTGTTCAAGCAAGCGTAAAGAGCCATAAATGTCATCCAACTGTCCATGACAGCATCCTTCAACCGCAATCTACAAATGGAATCGTGTGTTTGTATCAACAAGGCAAATACAAAACAAAGTTCCTACCTTCATTATTACGACACGTCTTGTAAAAGGAAAATATATGGATATAAAGCAAAAGCAGACGTTGGATTTTTATTATTATTTATTTATCGACACCAACAAGTGGCTTATTTAGAGCCAATCACCGTGCATTTATGAAGATGAAAACGTTTTTGTTACAAGTCAATTGCACTCTTCTGCTCTTAGTTGTGTACGTGGTTATGCTTTGATATGGCTCATCCACTACGCTGTCTCTACTTCACCACTTTATAAGGAAATAAAAATCATGCCGTGGTTTTAGTTTTGTTCAATTTTTAATCGTTTTTTCTCTCTTCTTTCTCACACTCCATTGACATCACTCGGCGTCAAAAAGGTTTGTAAAGGATAAAGGCAAAGGCAATAATATCACGATGAATTCAGGCGTGTATTTCCTTGGCCCTGCCCTTGGTCTTGACCTGCTGTTGCTTTAAAGAAAGAAAGAAAGAAAGAAAAGTACATAACAGTTATGTAACAAGTGATATAAAACCACAGCCCTTTTATGAAGAAATTTGGGCTTAGATATTATGAGATCTCTATCGAGTGATGTAAGAATCAGCCAGATATATTTTCATTTGTATTTATTCAATCAAGCCAATCATTTTTCATTTTTCATTTTTTTTTAAAATCACCATTTGAATTTCCAAATTAACCAATACTTCCTAGCTTCACTGTACAAACCAAACAAAGACATATATGGAACATTTGTAAACACAACAAAAACATAAGAGAAATTGTGTTTATTTTTTAAAAATAATGTTGTGTGTATATAAAGAAAAAAGAAAGAGTGTATTTAGTTGGACAAAACCATGGTAACAAAGTCTAAATAGAGATGAAAAATGAATAAATCAACATAGAAACCATTATTTATAAATATATATACAACTTACCGACATAGTTGATACGACCATCCTTACCAACCTCAACTTCCTTCAAGAGCTCGTTTACTTCATCTTCACTCAACTTCTCACCAAGGTTGGTCAAGACTATAAGGGAGTGTTTTAGTAATGTGCTTTATTGTAAATCAGCCATGTATCAAGTCCTACCATAACGTAATTCACCAGCAGAGATATAACCATCACCTTCCTTATCAAACACTTGGAAGCCCTGAATGAACTCCTGAGAGGAGCCGGCAGGCTTGAAACCATCAGGGCGCGTAAGGATAGACAAAAAGGTACCAAAATCAATATCGAATTCTAGTAAAAAAAAAAAAAAAATGAATAACAATATATAGGTAATAAAATGGGTGGTAAAGGCTTACCTTGGGTCTCTGGGACGCCCTTGGATCTAGCAGTATCCTTAACAAGCTCGTTGACTTCAGCTTGAGTGGGGGTTTGACCGAGACCTCTCAAAAGATCTCCAAGGTTGATGGAGGAAACAGTACTGTTACCCTTCTTGTCATATAAGGAGAAAGCTTCCTTCCATTCTATTTTACAAGTAAAAGAGATGGGTTAAAACAAGAAAGAAAGAAAAAAAGGATGAACGGGATGAAAAACTTACCATCGAGTTGTTCTTGTGTAGGCTAAGAACAAGAAAAGTGTGTGAGTCAGTAAAACGTTTTGCCTGTCTTTAAAGTGTTTAAACCACTTACTGCTTTGCTCATGTTATGTATTTCCAAAAAAAAAGGATGTTGGTTAAATGAAGAAGCAAGATGGAAAGGAGCAACACCACCTCGTATTTAAGTCAGTCGCGCCGGCAATTTGGCGGCATTTTAAAAAGCCTACAGCTAACTTTTTGGTGTGACCACAAAAAAAGTAAATGTGGCTGGATTGGATTCATTTCGTTGTTATTTATAAATATATCGCTAGACTTTGGCAAAAGTGACACTCCAATTAGCGAAAAAGTGAAACTGGATTTCGTCAACGTGCCAAAGTAATTAGTATATACCAGAAAGGATTTTGATCAGCAATATTGATGTCGGAGAAAGAAGTATGGATTAATCGAGTTACAGAAAAGAACATGCTTAGTGCAATGATCGTACTTATATTAGGTTCATTCATACTCACATTAAAAGTAGAAAGACACTGACCGTTAGAATCTATATGCACTCGTTTATTATTCTAAACATAGAACCACTTGCTAGTAATCAAAGTTCATTTCTTTAGAGAACAGGTGCTGATATCAAGCAATCCATAATCCAAATTGTTCTTCCGCACAGAGGCAAGGTGTAAAACTGGAGAGCTTATTCTAACCAATCTATTAAATATGCTACTGCATATTTAGATCAAAAAATCTTAATAAACTTCATACAGCGTGCTTCAAAAGAGTAGAGGGTTTTAAAATACGAGCATAAGAAAAGTGAGAGTCCTCAAAATGACTATATATTAGCTTTAAACATAGTTTTCCAACGCTCCAAATATCACTAAAAAACTTGCAAACCGCCGCTTTGCAATTAATATTCGGACTTTCGACATGTAGTTTTTAATCGATATATATCCCGCTGCTCCTTATCACTTATTGTTTGTAAAATATATTACTTCAGTGGCGCAACATGGTTTTTATTTTTAAAAAACTGACGTTTTCTATAAAGTGTATTTTCTTTGATTTAATAAATAATATTTCTAAAACTCTATTCATTCTTGGAGAAATCACCAAAACTATCCATGTAAAAGGTAGAGGGGACCTTATTCTCAGGTGAAAGAAGTTCCTCCTTGGAGGTAATACCAGTCAAAACGCAAAGCGTATCAATACCACCATTCAATCCAAATTCAATATCGGTATTCAATCTATCACCAATCATACAAGTTTTGCTTGGTTCGAGTTTGTGTTCGGCAAAAATGGCTTCCAACATGTTTTGTGCAGGCTTACCCAAGACGGCGTCGGGGCGTCTGTTGAGGGCAGTAATAAGTGGAGCGGCAATAGAACCAGCACCTTTTTGAATACAGAAAAGTTAGTCTTTTTTTTATTATTGTATCAAGCTCAATCATCTAATTTACCTGGATAAAATGCACCATGCTGAGGGAAAGTGCTATCTTCATTTGTAACGATAAAATAGCAACCAGGATTCTTTGTAAGGTAATTAAATGCCTTTGAGTACTTTCTATAGTTGACCAAGGTATCAAGACCAACAACAACAGCGCCAATCTGATTTAAAGTTTAGAAACAAATCACAATAATAATTAAGCTTATCTTTACCGATTCGTCGTTAGGTACAGCCTCATTCTCAAATAAACCAGCATCTTCCTTTTGTTTTAGATAAAAGTACATTAGCAACGTGTTCTATCGTTTCCCTTTATATTTCACAACTTACTTCGCCACCACAGCTGGCAATACCTTCAGCTGCCAATTCATCTCTAATACCATTCATACCAATGATATAAACTCTCTTATCGCTAGGGAACTTCAAGATGTTTTTAAGATAAGCGGCTGTAGCAAATGCAGAGCTAAACACTTCTTCCTATCATTTCCATAAGTTAATTATTGTTACAAATCAAACTTGAATACACTTACAACAGATGCTTTAATGCCAAAACCTTCAAACTTTTTTAAAAATGAAGAGCGAGACTTTGTGCTATTGTTTGTTACGAAAAACACATGTTTGCCTGGGGAAGATGTCATTAAATTTTTCTTTTCGTGCAAACAATATAAATTAAAATAATACCAACCCTTTGAACGAAGTAGCTCCATGGACTCCTTTACACCAGGGAAGACGTTTGTTCCTTCCCATAAAACACCTTTTTCATAAGAGAAAAAAAAAACTCATCAGTTGCCTCTCTTTATCTTCTTGCTTCCTCATTTACCATCGCAATCAAACAAAAAGTTGTCATATTTGTCGACAAAGGCCTCACGGTCTTCCTTGTTTTGTAAATATTGGAGCATTCTAATACGATATAATAAGAGAAGAAGAAGAAAAAAAAAGAATGTCTTCCTTTTTGTCGTATCCCAAGTTTAAATGTCAGTCAGACTTATCTAAAGTTATTATGTCAGCAATTTATTACGGAGATTTAAACATCTTGAAATGATTTCTGAAACGATAAGGAAAGCTTTGGCTGCTTAATAATAAATTAGGCCCTCCTTTTAACTATGCTAACAGCTTTATAGATATTATTTACTTGAAGTGTTTATATTTGTCCTATGAGCTATTGGAGTATACAACGTCTCCAAGGAACATATTTTCTCTAGAGAGAGAAATGAGGAATTTGACCGGAGAAAAGCTGCCAATTTATTTGTAAGCTTTTCCAAGGTGAATGCTCAACTGTTGCTGCAGCTGATGAAGCCATGCACTTTTCAATCTTCAGAGCAAAGAAAAATATTTATCCTGTACATAGTCCTCCTTCATCTGAATATCTTCATTTTTTTTGGTTTATCTAGGAACACTAGACAAGTCAGAGAAGATTCTTTGAGAGCATAATTTCCCAAGTATTCTGTATTTTGTTTCTCAAAGAGTAAGACAAACTAACATTAAGCACCTGGCTAAATTAGTCCCATTATTTTTGGGTTGGACTTTTCAAAAATTCAGTGCTATTTTATAAAGATATAAACTATTGATTTCTACAGACAGTTTCCCCGCTCATTGGGCAGCAGTAATCGGCATCTGGATAGACGCAATCATTCGGACATTCCTTTGGACAGGCTGTTACTTGACAAGGTGCAAACGTATTACAAACGGGAGCACAGACAGGCTCTTTATCAAATGGACAGCACTCGTTTTTTGAAAAATTACAGAAAATACGACAATGTATAGGGCTAAATATGTTATGGAGTCAGTACCTTTTCATTTATTTATTTATTTTTTCTAAAATAAGCTATATTTTAATCATACCAATCTCCGTGGGACTTTCGACATGTTACTCCTTGACATTTTTTGATCTTTTTACAAAAGGGCATACCCGCACCAGGACATCCATGCAAATCAGGATACACACACTCAGACCCTGATGGACATTCTGGGCAGCTTAACTGAAAGACAGGACATCCAGTTTTTTGACTTATAAAAGCGGGATTGATAAATGAAGGAAAGGAAGACGATAATCCCCAGTATTTAGTAATATCATCTTGTTGGGCATCAAGGCCATTTAATATGTATAATAGGCCTAATAGGATATACAATATTATCATGACTTTGGAAAAAAGAGATGAAGAAATGAAAAAAAAAAAAAAAGGAAAAGAGAGAAATAAATAAAAGGATCAGCAGACTTACATAAACAAAAAGTTAGGAGGGTTTTTGAAATAAAAAAGGATATGCATTCTTCGAGTTTATACATAAAAAATACAACTTGATGACATTTTACTTTAAAACGATAACTAAAATGTGCAGATACAAAATAAAAGTGGGTTTCTATGGTTTTTCATTTTTTTTTTTTTTTTACGTGATGCATTCCATCAAATTTATTAGTAAATGCTAGAACGAAAAGTATCATGGTTTATAGCATTTAGAATGCCACAATATTATTGACTTGTGGATGAACCATGACGTATATAATTATCATAAAAGCTGTACCATATACAAGTAAAGTTATGAGAAATAACGTATTCAGGTACTAGTCAATCGAGTATTCAGAAATCCGATTTTAATTTTGTGCATAAAAAACTGGCACTCAGAGAGGGATTTTGTTGCTGCAAGTATGAAAAAGGGAAAACAGGACACCATGTTGATCCTTGAACCTGATTTATTCAAACGAATGATATAAATGGGACTCTATGAACCCATTGCATCAGCACTGGCAAAAAAAAAGCTTTAGATATATATATATTCGTGTGTGAATAAAGACGATTTACTCATAGCAATTATCTTTGCTAAGATCTTCATTAGCGGAAGAATTATAGTTTGGAGCTGCAGCATTATTCAAAGTATTATGCGTGTGGCCATTTCGGTCATTATCATTGCGTTCTGGATTGTAGTTTAAATCGCGGTGAGCATCCCACTCCCAGGTTGCCAATGTCACTTGAAGTGGTTGTATTTCTTGATTATTTATCTTGTCAATGTGTTTGTTGTTATATTCTTCCATTGTATCGAGTTCTTGTTCTAATTAAAATGTTTTGTATTAGTACGAATCAAGCTGGCAATAAGTAAATAAGAATAGTACCATTTTGTTCCAGTTTTAGCATAATAGCCTTTGTATACCATTTAATAGCGGTGTCAATGTTTTTAATAGCACCCAATCCATTGTGGTAAAAGTAACCAATTCCACTTTGCGCATTCGGGTATCCTTTCTTTTTTAAACATTTTCATCATTTTTTCGGTTTTAGGTAAAGAGAGAGAGAAAGAGAAAGTCGGATACGTTTATTTTGTCATGCGAAAACAAATTTGATATTCTATTTATTAATACAAACTACTAAACTATATACGCTTCCATTCTTTTCTTAAAGCACTTATTTTATATTGGCTGAAAACCATCTCCAAAAAAGAACATGTTGTATTCCAGAAGATAATGGCAATATATACGGTTACGCTTTAGTCCATGATGCGGAAAATGTGCCTTCATAAATAAGAGAAGCATACCATCCCTTTGTAAAGATATAGATGGAGATCCTCCTATTTATTTATTTAGTATCAAGTTACGTCATAAAAGCACCGGTTAGATATGGTTACTTTGTTGAGCTTTAAATAGTAATGATCTATGTATATTGTTGTATGACATGCCTGCGTTTAACGTTCAATAATAATATTTAGTATTATGTTAAGCAATAACTTGTATGTCATCGTCAGTATCAAGAGGATATTCATATATCAACTATAGATGGTTGATATTCCCAGTACTAGTTTACTCTGTATAATCCAAAAGTAAAAAAAAAAAGAGTCGCTCACTGGTGGTACTAAGGACAAATTTCAAATTCTGAATCTTCTGACTTGATTTTACGACTAGCTTTCGAGAAGAGCGTTCTTTTTAATAATGATAACTGATTGAAAATAGCACCATCTTCTCGAACGAGTGCTCATTAACATAACAACCGCAATGATTTCAACATAAAAGATATACTTATCAGCTGTAAGTGTTTGGAGTTTGAGGGAGCGCGTTTATTAAGATGTTTTGCATTTTGAAAGTGTAATATAAATATATTGGGAACTCAAGACCATTATTTTCCACGAGAGATGCATCACGTGTGCTTTTTTCTTTTTTTTTCAGAAATGTGTGGATCGCAGGTGTTACAAATAACAAGTTCTATTTTTATTTCTATACACACAACCTTTTGTTTACTTTTTCAATAGCCACATTGACAATAATAGAATAAACATCTTGACACTGAATAACAATGATACGAATAAAACAAAACACTTTATTTTATTAATATTATGATCAATACCGCTTACATTGCTCTTTTGTCGCTAATACCAATGTCAGCGTGGCTGGATGTGGAAGTGACTGGTGTTTGCGTTTGGTGGGTCAGAAAGATTAAATTAAAAAAAATTGGGGATTTT
>VCJE01002833.1:13839-24609 GCA_024140265.1 Backusella liffmaniae | reverse complement strand
TTTTTTTTTTTCTGGTAATATGAAATTCGCAGAACTTTAACTTTACTACTTTACAGGTGTGTTTTACATCGTTGTCGGAAACCTCTATCGCCATATATCTCGTGATTTAAAGCGACTAAGTTCGGTTGGAACCTCACCCATCTATTCTCATTTTACAGAGTCTTTAACAGGAGTAATAACAATCCGTGCTTATGGTGTTGAAAACCAGTTCATTAATACGCTTTATGAAAAAGTAAATGCTTTCGTCACACCATACTACTTTTTATGGATGTGTAATCGTTGGCTTTACGCTCGAGTTGAAGTTATTGGTGGTTTCGTTAGTCTGTTTACTGGTATCTTTTTGATTCTTAGTCTGGGGAAAATTGATGCTGGTATGGCAGGTATTTCACTTTTTTATGCTCGCGGTTTTCTTGAAAGTGTGTATTGGTTCATTCGACAATACACAACAGTTGAGATGCATCTTAATTCTGTTGAGCGTATTCAAGAATACCTTGAAATTGACCAAGAGCCACCGGCCTTCATTGAAGGACAACGACCACCTGCGGCATGGCCAACAACGGCTTCAGTGGAGGTAAACAACTTGGTGGCACGCTATTCTGATGAGGCTGATCCTGTTTTGCATGGTGTATCTTTTACTACCAAACCTCATGAAAAGGTGGGCATTGTTGGGCGTACAGGTTCCGGTAAAAGCACATTGGGTCTTTGCATATTCCGCTTTCTGGAAGCTTCCTCAGGTTCTATCGTTATTGATGGCATCGATATCTCAAAGATTGGAATAGAAGATTTGCGTTTAAAGATAACAATTGTTCCTCAGGATGCCATTTTGTTTTCCGGAACAATACGTAGCAACCTGGATCCTTTTGACGAGCATTCTGACCGGGATTTATGGGATTCTTTAGAGCGTGCCCATATTGCAAAACGTCCAAAATCTAGTAAATCCAGCGTACATTCTACCGGAAATGCCTCGACAAGTGATTCCATCCAAGAAATAGAAGAAGAGTTTGTTTCAAACATTTCAAGTCTAGATCAAAAAGTCAGTGATGGAGGCAGTAACTTTTCGCAAGGACAACGTCAACTGCTATGTCTTGCTCGAGCACTACTTCGAAATAGTAAATTAATCATCATGGACGAAGCGACAGCCAGTATAGATCACGAAACCGATACTAAAATTCAAGAGACCATCCGTAAAGAATTTGTTGAATCAACACTCTTAACCATTGCTCATCGATTACTAACTATTATTGACTATGATCGTGTATTGGTGCTGGATCAAGGACGTATTGTCGAAAATGATACGCCTTATAATCTTATTCAGAGTAATAGTATATTCCGATCTATGTGTGAACAA
This sequence comes from Backusella liffmaniae, assembly GCA_024140265.1. Classification (NCBI taxonomy): domain Eukaryota; kingdom Fungi; phylum Mucoromycota; class Mucoromycetes; order Mucorales; family Backusellaceae; genus Backusella; species Backusella liffmaniae. The sequence continues at coordinate 23,261 of VCJE01002833.1, read as the reverse complement.
TCTGGAGAGTTTAATACCTTGCTAAGTATGGCCACTGCTTCTCATGAACAAAGGGAGCAGCAACAAGAGGAATCCCCAGATAATCATGCTATTGTATATTGATAAAATTGGGGTTTATTGACAATAAAAAATCACCACATTTTTTTTTTTATGACACCAAACGACTGTTCGATTAGTATCCTCATTATATGAAATCCTCTTGTTTTTAATATTTCTTTTCAATGATATGGAAGAAAAGAAGGTTTTTATAAAAGAAACCACTGGGCGTCCGGCGATTGCAAATTTCAAAAAAGGCAATTTGTGATTAAGAGGAAAAAGTGCCCCCGGACAGTCCGCGGTTGAACCATAAACACAAGAAAATCCCCGGAGCTTGTGGAGTGCTGTCATTTTTTACCACAGCTTGAGGTTCAAATTGGCAAAACTTGTACATCTAAAAATTCCTTTTTTTCCCTCTTGAACAACTTGGATTCAAACATTTAAAAACCAAGGATGGGCTACAGTGAATGGTCTGATGATGAAAGTAACTCACGTCGTGACAAATTTCGTCCAGAGCGTGAGAAAGGTAGTAATGCGGATGACTACGACACTTACAACAGAAAAAAACGTACAAGAAGTAGCCCAATTCCGCCTGAGGGTATGCAATCCGTTATATAAACCATCTTTTTTATTTATTTATTACCATTCTTTTTATTTATCTATCTACTCTTTCTTCTTATTTCCTCACTATTTCTTTAACATAAAAAAGAACGTCGCTCTAAAAGAAAAGCGTCGTTTTCACCACCACGTGCCCACGCAAACCCTCGAGGAAGAAACTCACATGAAGGAGATTCCGATTATTACCTTCCCAATTATGCTCGTGATGGGTATTCTCCAGCACCACGCTATGGAAATAAGCCCCAGAACAGTAACTACCATAAAACCAGCCACAAAAGCAATAACCAGTTTGGGTATGGTGCTATGGGTATGTAAATATATTATACATATATGCTTCCGTTTTTTACTCATTCTTATTACTACAATAGATATGATGGCAAACAACTGGCCTAATATGGGAGGGTGAGTATTTTTTGTTTATCTATTTAACTCCTTATTTCTCTCTCTCTCCTTTATTTACGCTTTTTTAAGGTTTACGATAGATCCTAATCAAGTTGACTACTTGGTTCCGTTTAAACAGTTCTCTGAGTACACACGTCGCACTGTAAGAGGACGTATGGATGACGATGAATTACAAAGGCGATATTCACAGTACAAAGATAGCCTTACTAGTCGTCAGTTGACTCAGTTCTTCAACACAAACAAAGACAAGGAATGGTTCAAGGAAAAATATCACCCTACAGTTTCGCTCTCACGATGCCAAGACACCAAAGAACGCAGGCAGAAATACTTGGCCAAGTTTTTAACAGAATTGGCGTCGGGTCAATACGACAATGTTGGATACGATAAGGAGGGTCAAAGTACCGGTGATGATACGGAAGAACCGGAAGAAACACCAACAGAAACAAGCAGCAATGACAATGAAGAAGAGTATGAACCGTATTTGGTTATTAAAACAGTACCACCAACCATTTCAAGAGAAAGAATCAAAGAGGTAAATAATTATATGAATATAGACTCAATAAATAAATAACAATGAAAAAGATGTGTAGTAAAGTGGATGGTTTCGATTATCTGGCTTTATCCGAGCCTGGTCCTAATAAAAAGTTCCATCGCATTGGCTGGATTCACTTTAATGAAAACACTGACATGAAGAAAACATTTCAACTATTGGACAATCAAAAGATCGACGACTTTACTTTTCATTTGGCCATGAATCGTAAAAACACGCCTCAAACACGTGTTCCCCGAATTGCGCCTGATATTGCAAACACAACTGAACGCTTACAAAAGGATTTTGAACAGGCTAAACAACTGGCAGTGTCTCTTGAAGCAGTGCTTGACCAGCAGGCTGACGGTCTTGAAGCTATTGAAAAACGCTCTCAGAAGCTTATTGACCAACACGCAGCCGAGGAAGACGATAACGATGATAAAATGGAAGATGGCGAAGAAGAAAAAACAAACGAAATATGGAATTTGAAAAAAAAACTAGATTTGATTATTGTTTATTTGCGACATGTACACATGTTTTGCTATTATTGTGGATTGGAGTGTGATTCAATTGAAGAATTGAATAGAAAATGTTGTGAGCCTCATTGTAGAAAGATTGCCAACAAGGCAGCAGAAGAAGGGGCTGACCCAAAGCAAGCAGCCAAGATTGAAAGAGGAAGTAAGTAATATATATGTATATATCACACGTTTGTATTTTAAATAAATATATGCATAATTAGTGGCACAATGGGCGAAAAACTTGGATCATAGAATATCTTTAAAAATACATACGCCTGATGACCAGGAACTAGAGAAATTAGGGGGACGTGTTGCACAAAGGTAATGTGTCTTATTTGGGTCTTCTACATCTATATACTAAACATATCTTGTGTGTATACAGTCAAGTCGAATCATATGTTAAAGAACATGTTTTAAAGGAACATGACTCAAAGTTCAAGTGCCAAATTGGTGAATGTGCAAAGGCATTCAAGGGCTATGACTATGTAGAAAAACACATCTTATCCAAGCACCCAGAAGAAATTGAGCGCATTCGTACTGAGGCTGAATATTTTAACAACTATGTCTGTGATCCCAATCATTTACTTACAACTTCTAATTCTACAATGAATACAATGGGACCAGGCGCTCCGTTTGCACAGCAGCCACCCTTTATGATGGGTAATCCACGTAATATGCCTGGCATGCATGTTCCTCCGGTAGCTGGTCCTTGGAACCAAATGCCACCCATGGGCTTTGGCCCAGAGGGTTACTGGAACCCCAATGCGGTGCCTTCCATTCCAAACAGAAGACCTGGATACCCCATGCCTGTTGACCAGTCGTTCTCTAAGGACCCTCGCCAAGTCAAGTCTTATGTTGATTTGGATGCTCCTGCAGAAGGCGACTCGGACATTTCATTTTATTAATCATTCTGTTCTCACATCCCCTTCACTAAAACAATACAAAAAAAAAGAAAGTCCTTATATATATATTTAACATGCTCGTAAATAAATAAGAAAAAAAATATATTTGTAGAATGCTTTATATTTAGCAGAAATTCATCCGTGCGTTGGATGGAAACTAGCAAATTCTGTATTTAACGGTAGATCTAGACTGAAACTGTAGCAATACGCTGAGTGTGCCCTCGTAGCAAGTTCGCAGATGCTCTTATTAAATAAATGGAGGAATGAGTAAATCGATCAGCATAGCCGACTTTTTTTCTTTTTTTTTTACAATACCAACACCATATATTTTATTCGATTATTTATATAGATGAATATAAAGTAAAAAATACAATAAGAGAAGGATCTGAGAAAATAAACATATTGTCTTTCCTCGGGTACCACATCGAGATCTTTGCCGCGTTTACCGAACTTCCCCTGAGGAGCGGTTTTCATGTCTTAGATTACGTGCTAACGGAAGCTCATTCCCTTGTAAACTGATTATCAAATAGCGTTCTGATGGGGATCATCTGGATTATTATATCATCCCGTGATAATGGTTATGTGAATTATACGTGTAAAAAGGTCATGTGAGCTAATAATAAATAAAACCTTTTAGATACAGTCATTCCATTTTCAATCTGTGCACTTCGTGAAAATTTTCGTGCAAACCTTCCTTTTACGTGGTCCAGTAAGGGGCAAATTGTTGATTTTTTTCTTCTCTGTAAGAATTGTAGTTAACCAATTGCTTGATGTTAAATTCCTCGCTTTCTTCGACTATGCCCATAGCTTCGTTGCCATTCATATCGTAGATGTTGTTTTGACCATCTTGACGCAAAAAAAAATACACGTTTTAAACTAAATAAAGGATACTTTTTTTTTGGTACCAATTGATTGTAATGATATGGCTGATTTTTGTTTCTGGGAGTGCATCGAATTTTATTTATGTTTGCACGAAAATTTTCACGAAGTGCACAGATTGAAAATGGAATGACTGTAAGAGTTTTATTATCACGATTTATGCTTGGATGATCAGGTCAGTGAAGTTTGTTTTTACAGAAAAAAGAGAAAAGCTTTATAAATACTATTTACAATCATACAAGTTTTTGTCTTTAGTGGAAGGGGGAGGCGCTTAATTATAAAATAAAAACGAGAAACAGAATGCATAAAAACTATTTTTGAGAATGGCATATATAACAATAGAAAGTGGTGGCGTAATAAAAGGCATAGTTTTTGATAAGGGAATCATGCTATGAGGATGTTTCATCGGTTTTTTTAGATTCTTTTTCCAGTAGCAAGCCTCGAAGATATTTGATCTCCAGTTGGAGTTCATCAACTTTGTTCTCTAGACCTTTGGCTTTGTCTGTCATCTCATTTAAGCTCATTTCCATTGCCTGTTCACGCATCTTCTTCTTTACTCGGAAGCGAGCACTTGCAGCAGTGTTTCTTTTTCTTTTATCATCTTCGGATGGATTCTTTTCTATGGGTGCTTTAGGCTTGGAAATGACGGACTTATTTTGGATTGTATTTGGCAGCGTGTATGGTTTATTGAATAAGGCTTTTGTTAGATCAGCAATTGTCATTTCTGGTGAAATCTTTGGCAGTATAAGTTGCTGGTTTCGTGTTGGAAGCGCAGGAAATATATTTGGCTCCTGTTGTTGGGGCTGTTCTTGTCTTTGGGGAAGTTCAAAATCTAAATAATCTGCAAGATTCTCATAAGTTACAGTTTCGGGACTGTCAGATAGTGTTGTTGCTGTGGTTGCTGGGGAAGGTTTCTCATCTTGTAACCCGCTTCCTGGCGCTATATCATATTTAAATTGAGCATTGGCCTAAATAAATATAAAAGTTGTTAGAAACATGGAAAAATGTGAGCAAAAAAGGTGTAGAAAAGTGAGCTTACCCAGAGCGCAAGATTTGATTCGACATCCATAGTAGAATGTTGTGGATCGATTATGTTATCGAATATTAATGAATCCAATTCATTTGTATATGATGAGTAAGAATTAGTCATTGTGTGAGCTGAAAGCAAAAAGAAGCTGTAGTAATAAGTAATAAAAGAAGAAGATGACAAAAAGGGTGCGAAGCTGACTTTTTAATAACTCCTCAGGCTTAGTAATTGTTAACAGTCTTTGTCCACGTGAGTGGTTGAAAAAGTATGGTATTATTGGCCAAGATAACCTTCTTCCTTCGATTTTAAACCACACTTACGTTATATTATTTCCAAATTAGGACCAATTCTTCAAAATAAACATGATGCAACAAGACGTCGTATTAATAATCAATTTTCTTTTTATTTCTAATGCAAAATCATGCTCAGCCTCTATTTACGCGATCTTTTCTTTGAAAACGTTCACTTATACGATTGTTCCAGATCTGAAAAAGTTCAAATGGAAAATATATTCTGTCTATCCTCGTATATATAAATGTATATAAATGCTTTATTTTGTTTGTTTTTTTAGTGCACTCTGGAATAACCAAAAGTGTAAATGAATTACGTAGAAATATGCTAATTAATATTTACTAAGCTTGTTTGAAGTACAGATGAGCTATGAAAGACATTGTCTATCATTTTCTTTTTTCAGTAACGTTTTGTTTGTTATTGTAAAGATGAGAAAATGTTTTTCACATCGTGATACAAAGTTTATTATTAATAGAAAAATTAGTAATCTATTGATCGCAGTCAAACTTTTGAGCATTTTCAGATCAAGCATCTTTATCCTCAGTAAATCCAATTTATCTGCGTTAAATGCTAACATAACAAACAAGTAGTATAATAAAGTAACTTTATATAAATTTATTGTAAAATATATATTTCCTCCCTTGCCACACGATATTCAGAGTAATATCATGATATGTTTTTCAACTAGTTTCTTATAATTTTCGAAATTTAAAAGGTGAGGACAAAGCTTCAAATACGCTTTTCATTCCGAAAGCAGAGCTCCAGAAGGAGCGCTTTGATTCTCCTGGAACTTCCACCCTGATTTCTGGATCGGTTTTGCTTGGAGTTGTTAATTTCTTGTTTGTCGACTCCTCCTTTTCAGAGGCATTTTCAGAATTTTTTAATGTACGGTTAGGATCATCTTGTTCCATCGCAGTGCCAGTGTTCTTTGCCCTAATCGATAGAGTATCTACCTGCTCTTCTGTATCCATGACGGATTCACCTTCCACTAGTCTATATGAGAAACCATATCATTTATTCGCATAAACAAAACCGAGTTAATGAACATTTATACGTAATTATAAAATACTTAAAACGACTCAATTTTACCTGGTTTTATTGGATAATGTTTCTGAGGCGAGATTCGTAGCTGCAATTTGTTCAGCTGACAAGACACGGTTAGAAAGGTGGCGCTAAAAAAAATGCAAAATACTATTCTGAGCAATACTTATTAATTACACAAGTATTACCTTCTTACCACATTAATCTTATCTTCTTTTCCCTGTAATGAACTTTTTATTTTTTGAATCCAATGGGTATAGTGAATGAGACCTCTTTGTCCAGAGACAACTATTTATATCCATTTATTTTTAGTAGGAACCAAGTACCAAGTAACTGAACTTACCACGTGGTAGCTCACGGCATCCAGTATAAACAGTGAGTGGCATATTGGATGCATTAAATTTTTCAAGTGCACTACAAACACCCTACATCAAGAATTATTCATGTTAGTGAAACGGTATAAAAAATTATATTGTATTCCAATTTACCAGAACAGAAGCATATTCCTCATTTTGAAGATCACTCTTTACGTCAAAGACTTCACTGGAGTTGCGCTCATCTCCTTGAGAAAAATAAATACTATATGCACCAAGATCGTCTTTTATCATAACTCCTATCCATATCCCTACTGTGGTTCTCTGTTCCTAATATATTAATATCAGAATATACAGATACATATAAAACTTTTTGCCCAAATTAAAGAATTACCTTCTTCTTTTGTTTCACTTGTTTAAATTCTGAATAAAGAAGTAATAGAGACCGTTATATGATTATACGTATGAATTTAAACAGCAGTATATATCTTTTTTACCTTGTTTAGATTCTTTCTTGACGACTTTTTGCTTTTTCATTCTTTTTTCTGAATCTTGAACCTTTCTTTTTCTCTTCTGTTTAATTTCACCGTTGGCTGCTACTTCATATGGAATAAAAGTAGGAACTCTTCGGACTTGTACAGAAATTGCATCCATTGGTGTTTTATATAAGCGCTAATAAAGACAATAAAAATAAAAGTAAGAGAGAGAGAGGGAGAGAGAAAACAAGAAAACAGAAAAGGACAGAAGAAAAAAGAATGCATTTCTATCATTTTAAGGGCCGCATGTAAAGGGTGATACATCTCTATTCTAGAAGTGTTGTTCATTGTGCTTATTCGTTTAAAAATGTGGAATTGTCTTCTAATCAAATCCATACTGAGTACATTTGAATCAAAGACATACATAATGACAATAAAATATATATTTCCATCTTACTTTCTATCAGGTTATTTCAATGATGAGTATCCATTGCAAGCCATTGTAGAAATAAAATAAAAATACGGAGACTTGGGCTAAAAAGAAACTTAAAGCATTCAAAATATAAAAGATCGACGTAATTAGGTACCTAGTAAGGAGAGTACTGTTGTCTTGTAACATTGTCAATTGTAACATTGAAGGAATGTTTGTTTAATTTTATGAACTAGAGCTGTTTAGACTATTTACAGACTGGTGTAAATACCCTGATGCCACAAACTCACTACACCTTTGATTTTCATCAAATGATTAGTTACATCTATTTGACATTTAAAACTTTATATGATGTCGATCACACAAATTAAACGAAAAGCATAATTTCTAAACTTATAATATATATATATATATATATATATATCGAGTATTATAACAATATCAAAGGCAATCGATTCTATTTTATAATTATAGGTTTAAAATAATCAATAGTCATACTGATGGATCTATGAATCAGAGATTAGTTACATAGTTATAATAGATTGTAATTTTTTAAAGGATTTTTTAGTGAATAAAGCAAAAATTTTGATAGCAGCTAAAGAAGGTATTTAAGATCAAGTTGGAAATCCTTGCAAGATGTTATATAATACTAAGAGATCCAAAGTTTAATATCAAATAGATTTATGCACTTTCATCGTATACCCAAGGGTCTAATTTGCATAAACCTGTTTAAAAGAGAACTTGTAAGAGGGTTACTTAATAGCGTGGAAGTAATTTGCCAGGTTGCTGGTCGTTATGTTGTTCTTTGTTGAAAATGTTCCCCCCAAAAAAAGAGAAAGAAACCTAGTACTTATCTGTCTTTTAAGAAAAATTGAAGATATAGATAAATTGTTCAGAGTACCACGCTGAAGCAGGTTAGATATTCGTCGTCGATTTGTTTTAAAAAAAGAAGAGAAACTTTATGCGAGTTTTCTATTTAAACAAATCTAACTACGGATATAAATAGATTTATTTATTGATCCATCTAATAAATTTATTTGAGTATCTTTAAATACTTTATACCTATATTATTTTTTCTTCTTTTTCTTTAAGAAAAGAAACTAATGAAACAACTCTAAATACAAATTCTTGCTAAAATACAAACCATGCAACTGGATCTTTAGTCAGTTTTGTAAAATCATTTAAACTCAGAGAATTCTATTTTTTTAGGGGGGGGGTTAATTAAGGTTCTTTTTTTTTTGAAAAAAAACAGTGCAGCACATAAAGAAATGGCTGTTACGATATTGGGTTGGTGCTTTACAGTGTGATACAAATTCAGGTTGAAAAAATTACAGGTGGTACTCATAAGATCATTAAGTGTGAGCTAATATTGGGCTACTGCTATCCATGCATATTTTTACACTTTTCGCGGTGATTAGGAAAGTCTTTGGTATATATATGTTCTTTACCCTGAATGTATTTTCAGCGATTTTGTTTGCATTTATATATTTCCTTTCTGGTATTAATGATCTCGTTAAATCAATAAACTAACGTTCATCTTTCTTTTATATTCATATATATATATATATATATATATATATATAACGCCGTTTCTTATTCATCAGCGCATGAATGACTTGTAAATATGAAAATGAAAGATATCTCTCTCTGTATATGTTGGATGGCATGTCGAAAAAAAAAGGATAGACATCAGTTTTCTAGCCTGTCCATCTCTCACATCAAAATAAAAACATAAACCATTATTTCTAAAAATAAAAAAAGTACTCTATATTTTAATGTGTATAAAAGTCGCGAACAAAGTAAGCAAAGGGAATTGATATTCTAGCACTGCTGAAAACAAGCTCAAATAGGATACCAAATCGAGTTTTCTCTTATGCATTAAATGAGCAGAAATCCTTCCAATGTTGAAATAAAGAAACACCTTCTCATTTTGGGATGATAGTTTGTGTGCACCATAAA
>VCJE01002833.1:0-13823 GCA_024140265.1 Backusella liffmaniae | reverse complement strand
AAAAAAAAAAAAAAAAAAAAAAAAAAAAAAAAAAAGAATCCGGCGATAAAGAAAAATGATAAATTTATCGCCCAAGATGACTTTTCTTGACTGACAATTACCATGAGCTTAAAACGAAGATGCCCCATGCGATTCATGTCTAATGACACTAAGTTCATAACGATGTATTCCTTTTTCCTTTCCTTTTGTTCGTTTTTATTTTCTTTATGACGATATTAGATATGACACAACCGTTGTTCTTGCATTAGGTTTATGAATATAAGAAAACGGGAACATCAACATCTTTCTCTCTGTTTTTATCATTTCTATTATTTTTATTATTATCATAGGTAAGTTTGTTGGCGTATACAGCAAAGCTAGTTGATGACAATAATAATGATGTGTGTTGTTCTTGATTATTATTTGTTATTTCTCAAAATCTTTCCTCTCTCATTAATTTGTAATTTTTTCTCAATCTCTTGACGATAACGGTATCCTCCTCAAGCAAAATACCCACTCTATTCTTAATTAATATTGAGAGTAATAGAAAAAAAGTGTATATAAAAATAAACTAAAAACCCAGTGTTTTATCCAATACAAATATATTAATTTATGCTATTCTCTTCACTCACTAATTCTTATTTTATCTCATGTCAAGTAAATTCTGTACAACCGGTAATATTAATCTAAAAAGCAAATGCGCTGATTTTTTTTGTCATTTAAAGTTTTTTTAGCAACGGAAACAGAATAGGAAAACAATGCAATTTTGATACTTTACCTCCCAACTGCTTTACCAAAGCACAGAGACTACTGCGGTATGACTATGTTAGATATCGTTTTTTTTTTAAATATATATTGTAACCAGTGAAAGACAATTGTGTAATGAAACGCGTCAGCTAGTGATTTGTAGTTCATGCAATACTAAAAAAGAAGTGTTTCATGAAAGTGCTCACAGGTATGCTTTGTATGTATTTTGCTTTATACTTTGCTTTCACATTAAGAGTAAAAAAGAAAGCTGCTTTCTATTAATGCATGTGTGCCATTTTCTCTCTCTTTCTTTTACATGTAAAATATGATTTAGATGGGCTCAACTATTCATATAGGTGTTTATGATTTTGTATTTTGTCATATTAATAATACTATATAAACAACAGTCTAATAATAGTTTTAAAAACGCGTATGTATATATTTATATACAATGAAAAAGTTAAAGTAATCTTTTTATCAGTAAAATGTAAATGGCGGACTTATGAAGCACTTCGTAATGGCAGATGTCGGTGAGGAAGAATGGTGGTGACACTGATGGAGATGAGAATGAAAAGGAAATTATAAACTGTTACCCAATAATGAAATAAAGAGCCTTGCATGGATGGTTCTAAAAAATCGGAGGGGGCTTGTTTAGGTGCTGTAACACAGAAAACAGGAGTAAAAAAGAAAAAAAAAAGGCAAACAGATATATTTTGGCGTGTGAATCATTTAATTGAATTTAAATTCATATTTTATTTCTTTCTTTCCTTCTTTTTCTTTTTCTATTTAAAAAAATATTAATATCTAATGTCGTGTGCCTATACAGTCTTTCTGACGCTAGGCTTGCTTACGTCTGGTAATAACTGATGTGAACCGTTTTATATATGGGACCTTTTTAGACTAAACACATATATAAAATGCTTTTTAGGTGTTTGTATCCCTTTAATCCTTACATTTCAAGATAAGCAAGCCGTAGCTGAAAATGTACTTTTTACTCAGCCTTTGATTCAAACAGTCATGATTTTCTTGGGTGAAATCATTTGCATCTTGATTATTCACTTGGTTACAAAAGCACCATCCTTATTGGATCGCTCGCTATTAGAGGCCGTTCAACCAAGTTATGACAATGCAGATTGGGAGGTGCCTCGTACATCAAGCTTGTCTTGGTCTGCCGCTTGGTTTATCCTGCCGAGTGCATGTGACCTTATTGCTACAACCGTATGTTACTTTTAGTGATTAGAGTATTTTTAGAAAAAAGAAAAAAACTAACTTCATTTCATCATCATAAAGTTACTCAACCTAGGTCTTATTTATACATCTCCCTCTGTTTACCAAATGGTCAAGAGTAGTATTGTCGGCTTCTCTGCTTTATTCAGTGTCTTGTTTTTGTCGCGTCGTTTTATTGGTCGCGAATGGATATCGATCTTGGCTATTTTGGTTGGTGCTGGTATGATTGTGGGTTCCGTTCACGGCAACTACCTTGGTCCCGTGTACTTATTGGTAGCACAGTTCTTCGTCGCAGGACAATTTATTTTAGAAGAATACTTTATGGATCATTATCACCTTGATCCTGTGAGAGCTATGGGTATTGAGGGTATGTTTAGTACATTGTTGTTAGGTGGTGCCTTGGTGATTGCTGCTTTGTTTGGAAGAGATGAGTTTGACATCAAGAGTGGTGTACAGCAGGTGCTTGGTAATAGTGATCTTTGGCAAAGTGCCTTATTGTTGTCTTTCATGGTCGCCATTTTCAACTTCTTTGGATTAGCCGTAAGTACTGCTGTAGGCGTTCTTGGTCGTAGCACTCTGGATGCATTAAGGTAAATACATATAAGCTTAAATCACCTAAAGTCACATTGCTTATTTTATTTTATAATTAGAACTATCCTCACTTGGATTATTGCCATCAAATATGGCTGGGATAACTTTAATTGGTTGGAGTTGTCAGGATTTGTCGTATTACTACTTGGTGTGCTCATATTCAACGGTATCTTCTCCTCTATAAAATCTTGTCTAAGAGGTAGACAGGGCGAGTCAGCACCTTTGTTATCCTAAGCTTGTTAAAATCAGCAGACCAATATGGAAATATGAAATGCGAAATATAGCGATAACTTTATTAGTAAATAAATAAATAATTTAAACCGACAGATGGTTCCTCATATTGTCAATAATAATATCAAAAAATGTTGTATGAATCGTTTATCCCAAAAGGTTTCAAGGGTTAATATATGTGGTTTCATGAAATTAATAGCCTGAATATTAAATTTTAAACTTTAAAGACAACATTTTGTACCACCACTGCTTTAAAAATAAATATTGACAATTAAAATCCTTAATCCTCTCACTAAAAATAGAGAAAAGATCTTGACGTTTTGATAGAAAAAAATAAAGTGGTAGAGCAAAAGGTCACGGAATACTTCCGAAATTGATATATATATATATAGCTTTTAAATAACAAGCTGTAAACTCGCTCTCAAACACTTGTTATTTAATAAGAGTAATAATGTGTTTTATTTAATAAACTAATAGGGATCCCCAAACTTACATTATTCTCCAGGTATTTGGAACATTTATAACATTATCTCAAGATGAAAGGAGCTGCTTTGTTTATTGTTCTGATTATTTTATCATAAATAAATATTGCAAAACAGATGGTTGTTTGTTGTTTAGGTGCATCTCAAGGCTTATGTTATTGGTTCTCTTTTACACAATAACAGAACCTTCAAAATATTTTTCTCTGATAGGTTCAAACGCGTGATAGGCGTTTTGTTTATATAACCATCGTTCTTAAGTTGTAATAGTCTTAATGCGGTTGTACCAACATTTATCAAATTCTATTTCTTCAGCTGTATGATTTCGCTGAAGTAGATTGGTTCAAGAATTATAAGCATACATATGGTTTTTAATAAAAGCGTATATTTTAATGTCACTAAGCCTATTAGACTAGGTTCGGAGGGTTTTTAATTTTTCCATGGCTGCAGGATACTCTTCCTTGAAACGAATTTGAGTCTTTGTAGCTTCTACATAAGAAATTGCCTGCTCTAGTTCAGCTTCTGTTCTTGCCAAATCAAGTGCCATTTCATAATATTCGAGAGCTTCAGTTGGCCGATTTTGCTCTAATAAAATTTGAGCTAAAGAAGCAACAGCAGCATCACAGTATGGATCAACCTGAAGTGCACCTTTGCATAGTTGAATAGATTGATCGACGTTTCCGGTCTGGTACATTATCATGGCTTTGTTGATATAAGGGAGTGGATTATTGGGATCCAGTGTTATTGCCTTTTCAAACATATTGATTGATTCAGCTATTTTCTGCTGATCAATTAACAGTTCACCGTAATAATTATGGGCATCGCTGTTGGTAGCAAATTTTAGAAGTGTATTATTGAATGTGTCCATAGACGCTGAAATCAAACCTAGTTTATACTGAACTACACCTAGTTGGATATGGGCATAGACAAATTCATTATCTAGCTCGATACTTTTATTATAGTCTTTAGCAGCCGCGTCAAAGTTACCACTGATATAATTTACTTGAGGTTCATTTGTAATAATTAATATATATAAATATATTGATTGCTTTGTAATCAAGTGCAACATACCTTGACCTCTATGATAATAAATATCAGGATCACTAGGATTGATAGAGATAGCCTCATCAAACTGCTTCAAGGCGCTCATCATATCACCTTTTATATTGGAGGTTTATAATACAATATTAATACTAACAACTAATTTGAAGAGATATATGGACCCATCTTTACCTCTTTCCATAAAAATACTAGATCTTTTGACGTAGTTTTGAACAAAATTTAGATTAGCCTCTATCGCTTTGTTCAAGTACTCAAGTGCGCTTGTTGTATCTCCCCGTAGGAAGTTAAATGTTCCCATCATGTTCAATGCATATGACTGATAAGCAGGACTACAACCTAACTCTACCGCTTTCTCACATGATGCACACGCGGCCTCATAGTCCTTTTTAGCAATTAATTGGTATGCATGTGCATAATAACCGTCGCCTCCTTCAGTAGTTGTTGGTAAAGTATGATTCACTGGAATATGAACGTCAGCTGGAAGTCTCTTGTTATCAAAATGTATAAATCTTACGTGGATGGAATGAATCAAGATAGGCCTTGACAAAAGTAGGTGAAGGTAAATGCTGTTTTTTCGTCTAGCTTAATAAAATTCTGAGAACAAGAGAAAAGACATTATATTTCCTTTTTAAAGGGCTCTTACCTTCATCATTTCCTTCGCTTTTTTCTCCGAAATAATTTTCAAAACGCGCTCCATGGATTTACTTGCCGCTTCATTTTTAAAGGAATCCAGAATGCAAATACAGGTAAAATCTGTTTTTATATATTTTTATGTGAAAAAAATGAAGGACTATATTCAATGTTATCATATAATGATTTACCATAAAGAGCATTTTCATAATCTTCTTTCTTTTCTAATGCAAGACCACGTCGATTAAGAGCTTTGACATACATTGGATCTAATGCCAATGCCTGGTTACAATCCTCAATTACCTTTTCATTCTGCCCTAAATTGGCAAAACAAGCACCTCGATTCGAGTAAAAGATGGGATCTGGTTTAAATAACAGCGCTTGGCTATAAAATTCGGCGGCTGCTTCAAAGTTTTTATGTCCAAACTGTTCGTTTCCTTTTGCTTTAAGGGACTGGGCGGTTTTTTGCCGTTGCTATTACCAGTACTGAGTGTTTTTGAGAGCGAAACCCAGCTAGTAAACTTACCTCTTGGGTCAAAGTGGCTATTTCAGCAGGTGCATAGTCATTAATTTCAATATCAGAATCGGCTTTTCTTGGAGCTATTGGTTATAAAGTATTAAGTATTATTAAGTAGTATATTCTAAGACTGCCTTACACTTTGGTTCTTTAGAACAAGCAATATAATAGCCACCTCCGACAAGTGCTATTCCACCAAGTATTGCGCAATAAAACTTCCAATCCTTTTCTTCAAAAAACCTTTTAATCTTTTCTGAAGGTGTTTTTTCAGTTGGCTTCATGAGAATAATTTATGTAAGAGAAAAAGAGAAAAGAAAAGGAAACGCAATGTTGATCCAATGACGGATATATACAACAATCGTTGTCCAATAAAATTGTAGGATTTTGCCTATTTTGCATTGTGAATTTCCCTGACCATATTGAAGGTTTAATTCAACTTGCACTCATTATCAATACTTGTTTATAGGCTTTATATCCTATTTTTGTAATGCTACGCTTGTAGTGTATTGAAAATATGATTATGGTATACTCAAACTATTGTTAACTTTTAAACTCAAGTTTAATTGCTTACAGCAAATTTTATTTAGTAGAAAAAGAGGCATTTGAATAAATGTTTTTGCAAATAGAAAGTATGTCGGATAGAGCATTTGGAGTGATACTTACTGTTATATACTTTTGGGATGAGGAATTTTTTTTTTTTTCAAGACGGCGATTTTGACAGCAATTCCTACGAATCTCCTGCCATGGAGGTATTTCAGTGCATCTTTTCCCGTTTTGTAAAACTTAACGTTTTTCGTGGTTCCCCTTCCACAGCCATTATTTAATAGGCCGATTTAGTTGCTCATGTCCTACTTTGTTTTGATTTATTCCCTCTTTTTATTACTTTGTTTCTGATTTGACATATGTATTTTTTTAAATAACTTCGATATTTAAAATGAGCATGAATTGAATACAAGTTCACTTTTGAAATGCGTAAACTTCCCAGGTGTAAAAGTACTTCTTGGGCGGTATGTTCAGAGAAGAAGTTATTGTGGCTCTTTGTAAAATATTATCGCTAATTGAACAAAATTATGTTCTTATCCAGAGCCAGAAAGTCTGTATTTTTAGATGTAATGACCGGCGTGTAAAAAAAAAAAGCGAAAGGGTAAGAAGTTGATCAGAGAAAAATGTAGAGTTATCTGTAAATTGAGATAACTTTTTTTTACCGTTTTCTTTTTATTTCTTTGATTCACCCAGAACAGTTTTATAATAGATCTTTTTCAGTTTTCTATTTCAACGGAGGTGAATCCAGAGAAGGTTTTAATTCCCGTCCCCCTTTTTTTTTTATAAAAGTTCGAAATTGATACTTTTTAACCTTTTTACCTTCATTATACCCGTTTATGTCCCGCCTTGAAAGATTGTCAGACAGATTTCTAAGAGTTGGAAGGCATCCATTTAAAGCTTGCATAAAGGTTGATACTTTGAACGATGAAGTTATTACATGTTGTTGTTGCACTTCAGACTCGACAGCTTACTCAAGATTTTGGCTCTTCATATTCTGTTTTTCGGCCCTGACAGATTTCCCGCTCCCATTACCAAAAGATAAAAAGCCAGGTCAGCACAGGGATTGGGGATGGCTACCAGTTATGATCATTAGTGGTATTTTTATTTATCTTTATTATGGCTACGTGGATCACATTGTTCGTAAGTCAATATTTAAGTATATTTGATAAGAAGCTAAATATTTATAATAGTGGTTCTATTACGAGAGTTGGATAAATCAACACAAGCCATAGTTTATTTGATATTTTTTAATGTATTCTTTTTCTTTTTCATCATATCTTACGCACGCATAGTGTTGACAACACCAGGCAATCCCAAGGTAAGAGATTGGTTTTAGTCAACGCATACAAACACATAGTTTTAAACGTAGAAATGTTTTTTTTTCTTATTCTGAAAACAGATTTTATTTCAAGAAGACGGATTTGAAATAGACGAGAAATTAATCTCCAGTGTAGAAAATGAGGATAAAATGTCACTTCAAGCAAAACCTCATTCTATTCTTGAAAACACAAAGTGGTGCAAGTCTTGTCAAATTTGGAAGCCAGACAGAACCCATCATTGTAGAGTATGCGATGCCTGTGTATTGCGGATGGATCAGTAAGTTAGAATCATTCAAGTTCGATATATATCATGTTAGAATTCTTATTTATTTATTTTTTCATATTTTTTTCAGTCATTGTCCTTGGTAAATTTATTATAGTGGTAGTACGTTCCAAAATGTATCTAATTATAAATTAGGGTGAATGGATGCGTTGGTGTTGCCAATTATAGGTACTATATCCAGTTTTTATGCTATGTAAGCGCAGTTGGTATTTGGGTTTTTACTACTAGTATAGTGGCGTTTATTCAATTAGAAGCTCTGGTAAGAATAATGTATATTTGATGATAGCTATGGTCGCCATGCTTAACGTGTGAACTAGGCAACATTTGATTTAGTCGCACTTTCTATTCTTATCATGTAAGACATATAATTATATATTTTTAAATGTTGGGTTCCATACTTAAATTTTCTTATAACAGTGGTGGAGTGATTACCCTGATAATTGGTCCTTTCACCCTGTCTCATTTATGGCTAGTTTTATTAAATAGAACAACCATTGAAAATTCTCAATTTCAGGCTTGGCAAAAAACAAAAAGTAATCAACGACTAGAAATTTTTACGAATTCGGGTAAAAATATATTTAACCAAGGATACCAAAAAAATTGGAAAGAAGTAATGGGAAATAATTGGGTTTTATGGTTCTGTAAGTACATAGTGGTTACTGTTAGATATATGAAGTGTACCAACATTTATTTCTAGTACCCTTTAATTTGAAACAAGATAGAGTAAAAATTGGTGTTCACTATGGATACAATATTGATACATTGAACGAGTATAAAAATGAAGTATAACCAAAGAATAAAGATAACCAGTGCAAGTTATTCTATCTCACTTATACTTAAAATTATTATACCCTCCTCTTTTTAAGTAAAAAATAACCCTTTTAATCAGAATCTTGTAGATAAAGTCAAAATGGTTGTAAACTGTGTGATTATCATATATAGATATACGAGTGATCGTAATAATTCGTTTTATTTATTTATGTATAAAAGTTTAATTGATTTATTTACAGTAATTTACAGTTTCTTTGTAGAAGCAGAAATCAAGTGAAATTAAATCTAATTGTAAATTTAATTTGATTTTCTAAAGCCATCTACCACCTCCTCAACTGAACGACCTTTTGTTTCGGGAACCTTGAAATAAGTGAACACAACAGCGGAGGCAGCCACTGCAGCGAATATGGCAAACGAATAACCATGCAAGTATTGAAAGACAATAGGAAATGACTGGCCAATCAAGAAATTCATGGCCCAATTCAAAGCTGTAGCAACAGCACCAACAGAAGATGAAGCATACACTGGAGTTAATTCGGTTGTCATCATCCAAGGGATCGGTCCAATGCCAATAGCAAATGATATAACGTATCCAAACACGGAAACTACTAATAATGCACCGATTTTATAGACGTAGCCAACAATCAAAAGAATCGAAAATAAACACGCGCCTCCCTCAGCTATCAATAGTAAAGGACGGCGACCCATTCGATCTATTAGTATGAGTGATAAGACAGTTGCACCAAAATTGACGGCAGTCGTTACTATTGCCATATACATTGACATCTCTGAGCTAAATGACATGTTAAAAATAGCTGTAGAGTAGTACATAACAGCATTCATTCCGATAAGTTGTTGGATTATATGAAGGGTGAGAACAGTAAGAGCAATGCGACGAATAAGAGGATCAGTAAATATCTCAATCATATTCATCGACTCATGGATGCAGTTTTTGCTTGTATCTGAATCATCTTCAAACGTTGAACTGCTTTCATTTTGCTTCTTAACATCATTATTCACATTGGTATTCTGAAAACAAATTGCTCTAGCTGCTGCGGATCCAAATTGTCCCTCTACCATGCTGTAAAATTCATTGTCAACGTTGGAGTTGGGTCGAAGTCTGGTTAATGCATCTTTTGCTTCATCAATTCGATTTACAGACACCAAGTACCGGGGCGATTCTACGCAGGTGAACATCAAAACGAACTGGGCGATTGCAGGAATAATAACGATAGCATAGTTAATGCGCCAAAGTGGCACTCTAGCAAGAGGGAGTCCAACAACAGAAGCGAGTAATATACCAATAACAATACCAAACTGATTGCAGGTACCCATAGTGCCTCTTCCTCGAACAGTTGAGATTTCACCAATGTAAGTAGGTGTCACCAGCGACCCCAATCCACAACCAAGTCCGCAAAGCACACGACCAAGAATAAACATTGCAGGTGATACAGATATAGAAATGAGAAGTCCACCAAGGATCCAAAACATGTTGTTAAAAATGATAGTTTTTTTGCGACCGTATTTGGTTTGTAATATTCCGCCAAACAATCCACCAATCAATCCTCCTACACAGAACGATGACACTGCGAAACCCCACAATGCGCTATTCATGGGTAAACAATCGGGATAGCTCTCGGTGGCAACATGAGCAAGACCATTCTCACAAGCGTGTGTAACCTCACCAGGTACATTCGCAGAACCAATTACCCACCCATTGCTGAATGACCCCAATGATGATATAATAACACAATACACCATATATCCTGGCGATTTAAGCTCGAGTGAATCCATTTTTTTCTTTAAAAAAACGGACAACAGACAAATACAAGACGAGGTTATAAGATGGCGATGGTATGTTCCTTTTTAAAGAAAAAGAAAAAGCAAAAAACAAACGGGTGTCTATGATATCAACGAAATATAAAAATAGGTGAAGGAAGAGAAAAAGTGTTTATAAAAATAAAAATACCTTTGATTTATATACAATTCATTTTTCCAAAACGTCAATTGCTTGTATTAAAAAAGATCCGAGCTATTCTAATGGAAAATCGTAAATTTTTTTTAAAAAAAAAATAGTCGTTCGTTTATGCAATTAAACAAATTTCAATATAAATGTAATGTCTTATAAATAGTTAATCTTTATTTTCTCAAATATTTTTAAAGTATTGTACCAAGTATGAGTTTATTGAAAAATGTGGATAAACCTTTATATATATCTGTATAATTTACATTCTTGTTACAAATTGAATATGTTTAATGTAAGTTGCTAGTTATCAACCAGTTTAATGTTATGTTTCTCCAGATTTTTATTTGTTTACTATATTTTATTATGTGAGACCTTTAATGTTAGTATAGATATTGTTACATGCGTGATAAGCCAGAAAAAAAATTCAAGACGAAAATGGATGGTTTATACAATGTCCTTTTTTTGACCTTAAATCATTCTTTTACTCCCTCACCTACTGTTACTAATAAAATGAAGTAGGGTTAACTTTTTAAATATAATCATTGGAGCGTTTAAAAAAAGATAGTTATTACAAACAAAAAAAAAGGGCATATATCAAAAATTAAACTTGGTACCGCTTTTAATATATACTTTTAATCTTCTTCAACATTCGCATTAATTCAATTGTATTATGGTTTTAATCAAATATAATAAATATAGCAACATTTATAAATCAAAGAAATAAAAGGCTGCTAAAATCTTTATTGAAACAAAAATAAATCTATAAGTCTATGTCTATGTCGAGATGTGAAAATATGGGATACAAATGAAAAATGCGAAATGAAATGATGAATTTTGGTTGTAATATATAGAGAATGATTTTTCTATGCTTGGGATGTAATGTCTAGAATAGTGGTTTTTTTTAGGGATCATTGAATAATTAGCGGCAGCGTCTGGCAATTGCATATGAATATCCACCCATGACAAGACACATTTGTGAAACATCAACGTAGACTGGATAACGGAAGGAGGTGGTTTGGATCCAATTTGAAGCATTGTGTGACCATAAGCTTTCGATATGTCTTTGTGCAAGAGGATCAAGAGTGATCCAGGAGCTACCGTTAGCGTAAACCCATTGGACAGAAACCATAATATGCAAAGTTAATGTAGTGATAGAATTGAATGTGAAATGCTAGTGTAGTGCAAAATGCAAGACTGTGATGCAATCAAAGTACTTGTTGTATGAATAAATAACCTTTTTTCCTCTTCGTAAATTCACCTCTTTTATAGCATTTGATGCCTTCAATGTCTGATCTATTATTAAAGTAAAGAGGCACCTATTTTTTTTTACTATAATAGATATATTTCTCAGTTAAGATCAAGATTACTTACGCCTCTTTTCAGTTTTACCTAATATAGTAATATAAGTAAACCGACCACTTTGTTTATTATTCAAAGAAAACAAAAGCCATTGAATCTAAACAATATACGTGGCGCAAATGTGGCACTTCCATCATGACTAAGTATAATTTTCTTGCCTACTCTTTTTTATTGCTTCTATGAATTAGACAACCATTTAATTATACTTTTTTTACAATCATCTATGCGGCAGATGATTTTATTAGCATATAGAAGTGACGAGTATAGCTTAATCTGATCAGTAATGAATATATGAAACGCATTTTGTTAGTGACGACTTCTTCAATTTCTTTTCTTTATTATTCAATTATATAACATAAATATTATCGTAAATAGGTAAATAAATGCCTACAGTACTTCTGTATTATCTATAAACTTGCCACAAAACCTTCAAGGCTTCTTCTGTTTAAAAAATACCATATTAATATTTTTTTAACATCAC
Source organism: Backusella liffmaniae (assembly GCA_024140265.1). Taxonomy (NCBI): domain Eukaryota; kingdom Fungi; phylum Mucoromycota; class Mucoromycetes; order Mucorales; family Backusellaceae; genus Backusella; species Backusella liffmaniae. The sequence continues at coordinate 1,638 of VCJE01002833.1, read as the reverse complement.
AAGTACCAAAAATAGCATTTTTGGAGGCGTCATGTGTATTTAAAATATCCAAGCCTCTATTGTTACTCCAGATTCCATCTCTAGTAGAAAATGAGGACTTTTGTAGCCATCAGCAACGTAAATATTGCCATCTTTACAAATATTTATATTTTGAACTTGAGTTTTTTTTTTCTTTTCAAAAAAATGTTTTTGCGCTGTGTTACTGATTTCGCCATTGTGGATAACGTTTGCGATCCACAGCATCTTACTTGTTAGAGCTACTAGTGCTAGAATAATTTAATATCAATTGGTTTTACGTTGGTACAGTTTTGTTAATAATGCTTTTACAAAATGAAGTTTTCGTTAAAATACGAACAATGTAAGCAGTAATAAATATCCACATCAATAATTTTTTTTAAAAGCAAGGTAAACAAATGAAAACTATTTTTAATTTTTCAAGTCGCTTGTCAATTATTAAGTAAAAGAGGAAAATTTAGCTTTTGTAACTTTGTTTACATCGACTCAAGAGAATATTACAAGTAATGACAACAAGTACCTTCATCTGAAGGATACAAGTATGACTGATGAAACAAGTATCTCTTTTCCAACTGCCATCACCAAATCAGCTACATTGGCTATCAATAAACCTCAAGAAATTTGAGATTGTTATTGCATGCTTAAAATTAAGCCTTAGTATAACTTAAAGTGCTTGTATACCATTCTACAATACTATCGTTTTATGAAAGTACATCACCCCATATATTTCTTTTTATATTATATTAATATTTTCGAATATTTAATTATATCAAACGATTAAAACATGAGAGAGAGAGAGAGAAGGGAGAAGGCGCATATTGTTTTAACTGATTTAAATTGGTAACGTGAGATATATCCTACGTTTAACTGAGTATGTTTATGACAAAAGATGTTGTATAATTTTCTAAATGACGACGAACAAATCTTCCCGGTTCTTCCTCTAAACTTACATACAGGGAAATTAGATGAGAGGTTTGTCGTATAGCATATTGTTTTTTTAAAAGTTGAGGCTGAAAATGAATGAATAAGTGCTAGCTGAGTATCTAGCCTTTCTACATGAGAGCAGGTAATCGTAGCAATTTCAGGAAGTTAAAAGATGAACAGGCATGATATAATATAGTTCCAGAAGAAGGGTGATGGTACAGACGAGCTCATGTATACCATTTTTTATGCTATTATAAGCGTAGTCGTTATATTATAATGACATTATATTTTTGCACTATTATTAGTATCTCCAGGAAGTGTATATACATTAATCGGAGTGGTATAGTAGTAAGAAAAGCCTATCTGTATGTAAACAGATAGCCAATGGAGACATGTCTATTAACTTTTTTATTTAGAAGAGAATAAGAGCACAAGAACATAAACAACACTTTACATCACTCGTTTTATTTTTTAAAGTATAGGAATGTGAAGTGATTTTGTTTCCAAACGGGTGCTGCCTTTTAAATGATTGAGAGTGTTTTATGTGTATCACAAAATTTTTTTCCTTTTACATGCATTGGTATCAATGATAAGCATAAGATTATTTTTGTATTGTTGAGTAAGAATGAATTCAAATACTGTCTTTTTCAAGAAAATGAGAATAAATTTCAAATTAATGAGAAAAAGGAGAATAATAAT
>VCJE01002831.1:27583-38429 GCA_024140265.1 Backusella liffmaniae | reverse complement strand
TCTGTCACTTTTTTTTTTTTGTCATTGCTAGGTGCCCCTATGGGGTGTGCTCCTATGGCCCATGTTCTCTACTCGAAAATCATGAACTTCAATCCAAAGAACCCTGATTTTATTAACCGAGATCGTTTTGTACTCTCTAATGGTCATGGTTGTGCTTTGCAATACATTATGCTCCATCTTTGCGGCTATGATGTATCAATGGATGAAATCAAAAACTTTCGCCAATTTGGTTCAAAGTAAGTATACACATTAGGTTTTTTAAGGAACCCTCCCTAAAGATCTCATATTGTAGGACTCCCGGTCACCCAGAAGTCAATGATACCCCCGGTGTTGAAGTAACTACTGGCCCTTTAGGTCAAGGTATTGCAAATGCTGTCGGATTAGCTGCTGCTGAAGCTCATATGGCTGCTACATATAACAAACCAGGCTATGATATCTTCAATAATTACACCTATGCTATGATGGGCGATGCATGTCCACAAGAAGGCGTTGCTCTTGAGGCCATTGCTCTTGCAGGGTGAGAGTATTTACGTGTTTGAGACTTTGGGAAGGTACTAATTTGAATGATTTTAGACATTGGAAGCTTGGTAAATTGATTGTTGTCTATGATGATAACAATATTTCAATCGACGGCTCAAATGCTGTTGCATTTACTGAAGACATGTTTAAAAGATTTGAAGCTTGTGGATGGCATACATCTACTGTAGAAGATGGTAACCATGACGTTTCTGGAATCGAAAAAGCAATAGTAGAAGCCAAGGCAGTTACAGATAAGCCTAGTGTTATTAGAGTGAAGACTGTGATTGGTAAGTGATATATGTGAGTTTCTTTATAGTTTATTTTTATTCTGACATGATATGGCTGTACTTGCTTTTAGGATTTGGCTCTTTGATTGAGAACACCACAGCAGCACACGGAACTGTTCTTTCCGGTAAATATTTTGAATTTCCTGAAACCTTGTTTTTTATGACGTGAGCTCATTCTAAAGTGTTTATGTTGTAGCTGCTGATGTCACACAAGTCAAAGAGAAGTTTGGTTTTGATCCCAAGGAGACCTATGTAGTTCCTCAAGAGGTAAATAAATAAATTTAGCTAGTTACTTTATTAATAATACCATTTAATTTAATGGTAGGTTTACAACTTATACGATGCTCATGCCAATCAAGGTGCTGCTATGGAACAGGCATGGAAAGAAAATTTTGACAAATATAAATCAGAGTACCCTAAAGAGGCTGGTGAAATTGAACGCCGTTTTTCGGGGAAATTACCAGAGGGTTGGGAGGCCACTCTTCCTCGATATACACCAGGCGACAAACCTCTATCTACTCGTAAGCTTTCTGAGCTCGTCTTGAATGCTATTAGCGGGAAAATACCTGAATTACTAGGTGGTGCAGCGGACATGGCTGGTCCCACAAATACTCTTTGGAAGGGAGCAGTTGCCTTTCAGCATGTATGTTTTCGTTATACCTGGAGTGCGAATGTTTATGAGTGAAATATTAAATGCATTTTTTTTACCTGCATTAGCCTTCTTCAAATATTGGAAACTATGCAGGACGCTTCTTTCACTATGGTGTTCGCGAACACGCTATGTGTGCTATTATGAATGGATTGACTTATTATGGTGGAAGTATACCATATGGTGGAACCTTCTTGAACTTCTTGACGTAATTTTTCTTTATTACGAATAGCAATTATCTTTAATACTAATGCTATTCTCTATTAGCTATGCTTGGGGAGCTGCTCGTCTTTCTGCCCTTTCTCATCTTCGTGTTCTCATGATCATGACACATGACTCTATTGGGCTTGGTGAAGACGGTCCTACTCATCAGCCTATTGAAACCTTGATTATGACCCGTGCCACCCCCAATATGCTAACCTTCCGACCAGCAGACGGTAATGAGGTATCTGGTGCTTATTTGATGGCACTTGAAAGTCAACATCGCCCATCTGTACTTTCCTTAACAAGACAAAATGTACCTCACCTGGAAGGAACCTCAATTGAAGCTGTCCGTAAAGGTGGCTATATTCTCCAAGATGTAAAGGATGCAAAGTTGATATTGGTAGCTACTGGTTCTGAAGTTCAAATGGCTGTTGAAGCCGCCAGTGACTTAAATAACCAAGGTATACCTACTCGTGTTGTCTCTATGCCATGTACAGAATTATACGACGAACAGCCACTAAGTTATAAGAAATCAGTTTTAACCCCTGGTATTCCAATTGTCTCTGTTGAAGCCTTGGGTGTTCATGGTTGGGATCGATATGCTCATGGTCATGTTGGTATGCGCTCATTTGGTGCTTCAGCTCCAGCTGAAGTTCTGTATAAGCAGTTCCATATCACTAAAGAAGATACTATCAAAATGTCTAAGAAGGTTCTTGCTCATTTCGAGAAGGTTGGATATGTTCATGAAGTAGGACTAGATTTCCTTAACTAAATAATAGCTTTGTGCTTATAAAAACCATATTGATAATGATCTTAAAAATAATAAAAAAAGCTTTCTTATAATTTGATACATTTTGTCATTAAATCCAAAATATTTACAGTAAATACTATACTTACCTTTTATCAGCATTTGTGTTACCTTTATTAGTTTAATTCAAAAATTGCTGTTAATGTTCGGCTCTATGGCTTTTAAGATGTTGAAATTTCTTTGTGTTCAGTAAAGTAAATTATCCCAATAGTTTTATAGGAGTGAAATTTAAGTTGCGACAGGTTGATAAGGAAATATTTTTTTCCTGCTTAAACATAGTGCTATATATATATTACAGCAGTGAAGCGTTGCACATTTAATAGCAGACTGCGCCTTGAAGACAACATTAATCCGATTTGAAATGACCATTATGATAACTTCATTTCTAAATAGAAGTAGTGTTTAATTTTATTTTAATGCACTATTTTTAAATTGAGTGAGTGAACCCCGTGCACACTCAATGTGATACCAATAGTGTAGGGTAAACAATACCATCATCAACTCGATATACTTTAAAATGAATTAATAAGTCTAGTCCATTTTAAATCGCAAAAACCACTTTATTTTTATGCATTTTTATATGTTGTTTGTTTATATATTGCATACATATTCAAGAGATAGTCAACAGTTGCGGTTGCCTTGACCTACGTGTCCTTCATTTAAAAACTGAAGTGGACAACCTTGATTCACACATATTTCTAAATCGGTTAATCTTTTTAAAAAAGGAAATAGATCAATTGTACCAGGAAAAACATGTTAAAAAGTCATAGGACAACTACATAATGTATTTAAAATGTAAATATGATTATTATTTAATAATCACACTTCTTTTCTTTCCGCTCTTCTTTGCTATTATTATTTTTTTAACGCATAAAATTAAGTTCAATGAAAAGCACATATACAGCACATCTCTCAGGAATCGATTTAAGTTCAGATACAACAGGTTATTAGTAATAAACATACAATTTATGTTTTCCTTTCTTGATTTTAAACAAAAAGAACATCACTTTCTAACTGGAAATATTGATATTTTTCTGTGCTTGCTCTTTCGGCTTTGCCATAATTGGTATATACAGGTCATGTTACACGAGGCTTTAAAAAATACAGTGATTTTATACCATCACAAATGCACGGATCTAGAACAACAAACAACGAGAGAATACTCCTGAAAGTGACGAAAGGATTGTTAGAGACAACTCATAAACTGACACCAGGATTCAATAAAGACCTCGTATTTATACCAAGACGCACATTAACATACCCAAAGGAATCATCAACAAACTTTGGCTACGACAATATAATGCACGATTACATTCTTAGAGTAAAGGAGACACTAGGGGAGGACAACAAGTAGTATATTACAGAAATGATTAGCAGAGTAGGATATTTATAATATGATATTCTTGTAGATATGAAATATTAGATTTAATGGGAAGAGGAACATTTGGCCAGGTAGTGAAATGTAGAATAAAAGCAACAGGTGAACTAGTTGCTGTTAAAGTTACAAAAAGGGAGCCCAGCTTTCATAATCAGAGTATTCAAGAGATTAATACTCTCAAAAAGGTAAAGTATATGGGAGAAATATGGGATTAAAAAAAAAACTTTAAAGGCTGGGATTAGCCTATATAACTCATAATAATAATTTAAAAAAAGCTGAATGGAATAGATAGAGATAAATTCCTACAATTGCGCGATGACTTTATTTTTCGCGGCCATAACTGTGCAGTTCTTGAATTATTATCAATTAGTCTTTACAGATACGCATCGTCTATATCCCAAAGACCAGCTTTTAAAATGGATCAGATTCAGAGTATAGGAACGCAAATATTAGAAACTTTATCGATATTGAAAAAATTGAATATTATTCACGCTGATTTAAAGCCTGATAATATCTTATTCAAAAAGTAATTAATATGATGGATTAAAAGGAAACAAACAAACAAACTAATAACAATGGTTATATTATTTTATTTTTTAGCTCTGAGGATATTTATAGTGTAAAAGTAATTGATTACGGATCCGCACTTGATGGACACTCACGCTTGATGTATCCTGTACAAACAGCAAGTTATCGAGCACCAGAAGTTATCCTAGGACTTCATTATTCTACAGCAATAGACATGTGGTCATTTGGATGTTTAATAGCCGAAATGTGTTTAGGCAAAAGTCTATTTCCAGCTGAAAAGGAAGCTGTGTTATTGCACATGATGGTGGCTTTATTAAGGTAAACAATGATCAATATTATTTATAGAAAAAAAATGCCAATATTTATGACATGTTTTCTAGACATCAACCTCCAGACAGTATGATATTTACAAGTAGACTAGGTCCACATTATTTCTCTTTACAAAATGCTACCAAAGCATCAAAAGCACAATTGAAGCCAATCAAAAAAACTGGTCATGATGCTCCGGTAGATTACATGTCATTGAAGCAAAGAATCATGGGTCCCATATCAGATGATCCCACTTGTAGTACTCAAGGTAACACTATTGCACAGGCTTTTTTTTTAAGTTTACTATTAGAGTAAAGTTTTAACTTATTATGATAATAGATAAAGTTGTACGTGAGCAATTGATAGACTTCTTGCAAAAAATATTGGTGTTTGATCCGAGCCAAAGACTAACACCCGATGACGCCTTGAAGCATCCGTTCATCACATCTGCAGTCATTAATAATACGACATCATCAGCATCACCTGACGTTATCTTTACAAATACATTACCTAATTCAATGAAAGAGTCGGGATCTTTAAACACACCATCAAAAGAAAGCAGTATCAGAGTTCGAGAAGAAAGTGGGATATCATCAATTAGTACTACTTCCACTGCACTTGCTGATAGTAATCGTACATTAGACACTCCAGCCACTGAGGTTCAAGAGGAGATTGCACCAGGGCAACTGACATCACCGAAAAAACAGCCAAAGTCTATTCTAAAATCAAAACCAAGCACTAGAGATCTTTCCAGCAGCAAGGTGCAATTCGACGAAAATAGAGATACGACTTACCTGATTGATGATGCATCTTCGAATTACTCTGCAGATAGACCACACTCGGCCATGCTTCCTACGAATAACTACAAAGTAGCGAATTATTTCTATCAACAACCTCGACCAAAAACAGTAACACCAACAGTAGTCCATCACGAGCTACAAAAAATGCTTCCATTCAATGATTATCATTCACAGACTGTATATATGGCACCACAATACTATCATTATCCTTTAATTCCTCCAAACTGAGTTTAAAATATACATTTTGACGCTTTGACGTTTCTTAGGTTTCAGTTTAAAAATACTATTTTCCCGGTCAAGTTTATCAACTATTCCATTTGTCTTTCGTTTATTCCATTATTTTTTTTCTTAACAAATAAGTACTTTAATTTTCCCTTTCTAAAAAGGCTATCTTGTTATTCTTTTAAAGAAAAAGAAAATACAATGATGGATAGAATAATTGGTCGCTTTGATCGACGTAAACAAAAGAAAAAAAGTAAGCCATTATTTAAGCTTAAGGAGTCATCAGAGTCAGTGAAAAATTCTTCACAATATGGCAACACATATAAACGTAAAATATTTTCCCCTTACCCGTTATCATACATACATTAAATATTATTTATAGAGAACGTGGTGCGTAGAGCTATTGTTACTAATTTGTCATCTGTAAGATCCGGATCTGCCGAATTCAACTGGGCAAAAAATAATTCAATACCTCCAGAAGAACAAGTTAATCAATTATTCGATTATATGCTTGTGAGTTAAATCCAGTTGTTGAAGGATGTGAAAATCTCTTTTTTTTTTTTAAACAAAAACAAATAGGAACGTAGAGGCATTTATGATAAAGACACAAAGCGTCATATGGAAGACTGGACAATTGAAAAGAAATGGATAATGATTCATCAAGACCACCAAGCAGAGCTGTTAGCCTCAGGAGGGGGCAATACACAATCTTACAAAGCCACTCATCGAAAGAGTGTGGATCTCAGTCGTCTTTCACTAGATGGAAGTGTGCGATTTACAGGAAGTCCAAACCTTCAAAAATCCTCGTCTTCACAACGCCAAAGCATACAAATACAAAGAACAATACCTAATTTCTCTCCAGGAGGCGAAACCGAGCCTTTGGACCATGTTAACAATACCTACTTTGATGATTCTGCTGCTGACCAAAACTCGCCTGAATATTTTTTACGCAAATTTTTGGATCCAAATTTACGATCAGTTACACCCAAAGTTGCTGCTAGTCTAGAAGTCAGTTTACGTACGAGGCCTATCACGTAAGATTTATTTTTCTTGGAAGAGGAGGGGTTCCTATTCCCTATATCACGGCATTTACTTAGTCGACTTATTTTTTCCTTTCTTTTATCAAGCTGGGTAGCCAAGTTTATTCACTTGAAAGGTTTCCATGTACTTGCACATGCCCTTGATTATCTTAACCACAGAAGTGATCGCCATGATGTACCTATCGAATTAGAATTGGAAGTTGTCAAGTGCATAAAAGCAATTGTCAATACAAAAATAGGAGGAAAAGAAGCTGTCGAACACCCCGAGTATATTTATGCAGTTGTCTTCTCCATTGTTTGTCCACAATGGCAAACACGGAAACTTGTATGTGAATTATTGGCTTTTGTGTGTTACTTGAATGGATATGAGCATGTCATACGAGGATTCGAGCTATTACAAAAGTATAAGAAGACTCTTGGCCTTTTTGATTCGTGGATGCATGACTTGGAAGAGATGACACATATTTCACAAAACCCAAAAGATCATGTTACTGAATACGCTGTAGGTAAACAATATTTTCTGGAAAAAATAAAGTGAGCTATAAGCAAGATATGAATCTGAAAACTCATTGGTTCTTTTTTGCCATGGTTTAATATTAGATGGCGAGTATGCTCCTGGTGAATGCATTAGCAAAAGTACCTTCCGATGTTGGTTATCGAGTGTATATCCGTAACCAGCTGAAAACGGCCAGATTAGAATCTTCCATTATACCCAAGCTTGAAATGCTTGATTCCAGCTTACTTACGAAACAAATCAGAAGATATAAAGCAGAAACCAAACGAGATTTAGAGGAAGCATATAGCGACTATAATGATGATTTTAATGGGTCAGATCAACCTAAAGAATTATTTGATAATGTATTGGAGAGTATATCTGAGTCAAAGAAAACAGAGAAATATCTCATATCAATTATGAAGCATTTACTGAGAATAAAAGGTGATTTAGAAACAAGGTAAGTCCAATCCAAAGGAAATTCAATTCCATAAGTATTCATTGCTTGAGCCAAATGCCATTATTTTTTATTTTGTAGATTGTATTTTTACCGTATTATTAGTATTATAATTCAACAAATTGTTATGGATCGTCGCTCGCATGGAGAAATGGACGATTTCACATCCAATTTTGGCATATCCGTCGCCAATCTTATTCAAAGTTTCCGTGATCTCGACAAACTGAAACAACTTGAATCTGAGAGTCAAATTAGCAGAGAAAGGTTTGAGAATCTTCGAAAAGAACGAGATAAATTACAAACAGAAGTAGAGCAACTTCGTATATTACCTTCGCAATTAGAGTTCCATCAAGAGAAAAAACGTACGTTTTTTTTATAGTTAATACATCATGCTATGTATAACTTAGACTTTTTATGATTGATAAACGTAGGCAACTATTTTCTAAGGCGCGAAAACGATTCATTGAGGGATGTGCTACGTACTTCAAAACAAACAATCTCCATGTTACAGAATAAAATACCAGGGAAAGAGTCGGTGGCTAGAAGAAACCGTGGTTTTGAGACTGGAGATGACATATCTATAAATATGGAGCACAACTCTCATGAGTCAGCTTTAAGCGGATTATTCGAACCTTTGTCTAGAAAAAATAGTGCCAAGAATAATAATAAAAGACGCCCGAGTCATCGTTCTATTATTAGTTGTAAGTTATACACTAAAATTATATCTATTTATTCGTTCTAACTCCTTCCATCTATTTTCTCTCTCTCTCTCTCTCTCTCGCATAATGATCGCAACGGGAAATAGCCAAATCTCAAAATGGCTCACAAACTTCCTTATCTAGCACTGATTCAAAAGAAGAAGAAGGGATATTACCAATCACTCCACCTCCAGGTATTTTACATAAGTCCTATTTGAACAACATGACTTATGCTGAGTATTACAATTAGGATATTTATCTTTTACGCAGGAATTATCAAAACCAGAGGATACCATAGTTTCAATAACAGCACCGCCTCCTCCTCCTCCTCCTCCTCCTCCACCACCTCCTCCACAGCATGTATTACCTTTGCTACCTCTTACATCTTCAAATCAAATGGTTACATCAACCGTTCATATACTAAAAGTAGCTGTACCCCAAAAAACATCCTCTATACCACTCCAAGCACCCCCTCCACCCCCTCCACCCCCTCCTCCTCCACCAGCACCAGCACTTCTTCCATCCATAGCATCATCGACAAAATTAGATAAAAATCCACTACCCGCTCATGATGCCGGACACATTTTAAACATAGCACCTACGAGGCGAGAACTTCGTCGCACACCACAGAAAAAACTCAAGACATTCCAGTGGCAAAAGCTTGAATACCAGAAAATCAACGATACGCTTTGGAACGATGATCAACTGGATGAATTGGAGCTTACAGACGACATGTGCGATCAGCTCGAAACTTTATTTACTGCAAAGTCAAATACGTTTTTTGAGAGGAGGTTGAAGAAAAACCTTTTTCAACATACCAAGATTCAATTTTTGACAAAAGATAAGAGTCGTAACATCAGTAAGTGTTAATCGGTTTTTATATATTGTATTATTCCATTTTGCTAAGCGGTTGTTTAGATATTGGTATTCTTCCAAAAGTCAAGCATTTTGGTAGTTTCCAAGTCGTTGGTCGGCATATTTTGGCTATGGATGATAAACTGTGCACTGAGATATTTCTCATTAATTTGATTTCATGTATACCAAACAATACAGACAATTTAAATATAATGGAAAGCTACTTGAGAGAAAAGGATTGTAAAGAACTGGATTTGCCTGAACAATTTGCAGTAGAGGTTGGTATGAAATTAAAGGAATTTTTGTTTTGTTTTTAACTGTACCTTTCTTGTTTTAGATGATGCATCTGTATCGGTATGAAAGTAGAATCAAATTCATGCTATTTAGAGTTCAATTCTGGGAAAAATTTGAGCATCTACGTAAAAGTTTGACTACTGTGCTTCATGCATCGGATGCCCTACGTAATTCAACTGGATTGCAAGGTTTGCTGCATTTGATTTTGTCGTTGGGAAATTTTATGAATGCTTCTAGCTTCCAAGGTGGTGCTTTTGGTATGAGGATCACCAGTATTAATAGGGTAATGATAAAAAACCTCTTATGTATATTTTATACTAAACATTATTATTATTATTTTTAGTTGACTGACACCAAAGCATCCGATGCATCACATCTGACCTTGTTGCACGTTCTTATAGATATTGTCAGGAGACAATACCCGGAATTTTTGGATTTTGTCAGTGACTTGGAGACAGTACCTGAAGCTACAAGAAGTAAGTTCCATTTTAAATATAAAAGCATAAGGGTTTTAACAATAGAAATAGTCATGTCTAGTATTCGAGAAATTGCTCAACAATACACTGAAATGCGTCATGGTTTAAAACAATTGGGAGATGAACTAGATAAGCACTGGAAGACACTGAAAGATAGCCCCCATGATCGGTTTTATAACATGATGGAAGAATACCGCAGCTCAGCCCTATCTAGATTTGAGGAGCTAGAGGTCCTTTATGTTAATGTCCAAGCAAAGTGGAAAGATACAATGAGCTATTATGGGGAAAATCCAAAAGAGATTGATCCAGGGGAGTTCTTCTCTGTGTTTTCGCAGTTCCTGTGCAGCTGGAAAAAGGCAATATTGGAGGAAACACGATATCGTATGAAGAAAGAAAAGGAAGAGAAAAGGAAACAAGTAGAAGAAGAAAAGAAGCGAAAGAAAAAGAAACAATTAGTGGCGGATAGTGAGTTGGATATAGAAGATCGATTTCAGATGGATAAATTGCTTGATAAGTTGAGATCAGGAGAAACAAACACAAAACTAAAAGAGCGACGTGTACGCCAAAGAAAACTTCACCGTGTGAATAATAGCAGTCATAGACATCATCGTAAAAGGAGCACGGTGACTCGATCTGCTTCATTGAGGTCTAATCATAGTCATAGTAGCAGCAATTCGTTATCCAGTTTGAGTCCAAGTTTATCGGCTGAAGATATGCTTCGTACCCTTCAACAGGAAGAGGAAAAGATATAAAAAAAAGCAAAGAACAATAAAATTGGGAAAATATGCAAGCTTTTTACTATACTCAATGTATTTTTTTTTTTTTTTGC
>VCJE01002830.1:76785-87370 GCA_024140265.1 Backusella liffmaniae | reverse complement strand
AACTAAAATATGGATATTAAGTATAGATATCGTTGTTGAAAAAAAAAAAAAAAAGATGGAAATTGCATTGGAATGCGAATTCGAAAAATAAGCATTTGTTATGAAACGACGATAAGATTATATAAACGACCACTATGTACTTTATCTAGCACTCGTCATTATTTTACCTTGAACGCACCGGAACTATCTTGGAATGAATATTTTCCTAAAGGTGAAATCTATGAAATCAATATATCAAATTTAAAAGCATTGTCAAATCTACTTGAGAGCATCCAAGCATATATCAATTCGATTACGAGGTTAGGTAACAATGTTAATAACTATAGTATATTAACAAGCAAGACTAGCAGCCCTATTGAATGCCCCTTGCTACTTGAATGGGCTCAAAATTCGCCTGAAGTTGTTATTATTTGACTAACTTTTGCTTAGTAAGTAGACAAAATATAATGCTTTAGGAATATCCTGGCATTATCTTGATAAGGTGTTGGATGGTTCCGAGATTGGTTCTATTTACGGAGAACAAGCCAGTCCGTCTTCAGATCCTGTTAAGAGCAGTTTGAGAACGATTGACCGTATTCTGGTAGAAAAATGAGCATCGTGTTCAAGTGTAAAAATATTAAAATGGGATGTGGCGAGTGTAGTAGAATGGATATGCCTATGCGTATCAAGGAATTGTCTGATGGCTCTTTCAAATTATCTAAAGTACTTAAAGTCATGTTTATGAGCTTTGTGGTTACCCCTCAATTACTCAGGAGCTTAGCATAATTGGTTTTATATTAATGAGGACGAAGATCACTCTCATTATACATTACTGTCCTGCTGGTTATGTTTCACCTGTTATCAAATACAGCCCTAAAGAAACCAAACAATTAGGTCGAAGATTGCCATTGATACTGAAAATGTTTTATCGATCAGGATTATCCATGGAGAATATCTTTAAGACGTTTATTAGCGATAATGTATCTCTTACCCTGGATATTAATAACACAAATGACTCCTCGATCCCTAGTTGATTTTATATAGAATCAAAATCCACACTGAAAAAAAAAAGACTGCACAATGATAGCCACTTTTTCAGTAAAATCACAGTAAAGTATAGCACCATCATTTTCCATCCTTATAAGAAGACGAAGTAAAGAGTTCTATCGGAACCTGATGACTTTGATCGGACTTCGTATGTGCTTCTAATTAATGAACATGGAAAACAGTTTAGAAATCGTATTTATGCGAACATTGTTGTTAATATAATGCCATTGTGGTTCTATTTAAACCATAATACCGTTGATTTAATGTTTAGAATAATATAAAGAGAATCGACTCCAAAGTTTGACTACTATTTTCCCTTCATTTACTTGGATTTACGATAGTAAAAAAAAACATCTGCTTTTACTCATATGGCTGCCAAGAAAAATTAACAAAAAAGGAATTAAATAGTATTACATCCTGATACTTCAAAAAATGTCAAAAAATGTCACTTATTTAGACTTTAAACACTGTTACAGTTATATAGTTAATAGTTAATAGTTAATTCAACATTTATGTTATAAAAGAAACTTAGTTATTTTTGTAGAAGCATGATATTGATAAAGTATCTATAGGCATTGAATGATGGGACACCATCTCATAATCAAAGTTTAATTGGAGAAAAAATGACATGCCTCTAGTTTTGAAAATGCTGATCAAAGCCGAGAGTAAAATTTCACTTCTGGGGGATGATTAAAGTGAAAATGAAGAAATGCATGCTTGAATTAGGACATCTGTATTGAACAAGTCTAATTTGGATATATGGGATTTTACATTTTTAAGAGTAACAACGACAATTTACCGTTGGGCACCAAGTATGTCGAACCCGGTGAGTCAGGAACGGTCAAAGAATCGAGTATTAAAACAAATGGTGTCGATAGAAAAATAGAAACTAATTGATTGCGTTTGTTTCATTTATGCCGATAGCCAAGCTTCCTCTAAATCATTAGGTGAGGAAATGAATAAAAAAAAATCCCGGGAAAGAGATAGTGAGTCACTTTTCATAAGGCGTAAGACAGAATAGCATAGGTGAAACTTTTGATACGAAAAAGAAGAGTTAGAAATGGCTTGAAGAAGCACTTTACTATTGCTTTTTTTGGAATAAATGTCACTATTTTCGGTGTGGTTAATACTCATAGAAAAAATATTTTTCAAGAGAAAAGGTCATGCTTAATAATAAATGTTTGCATATGGTGTATATTTATGGATTATTTCTTATACTTTTATTTGTTTGTATATTACTGATCCAACCAACATTTGTTTTATTACTTAAAAGCACGCTATTTTAATATTTTTTTTTCAACCATTTCTCACGACAAGAACAGAACACTTCAGGTGATGGGTAAGATATTCAGAAACAGATCCTAAAAATTGCCTAGTGTATGCATTTTAAGGTTTAATAAAATAAAATAAAAATGAATAGAAATATTTTACCTCTTTATGAAGCCTAATCCTCGGCTACCAACAATCACCAGATCGATTTTGTTCGCCAATGCAAAATCTTTAAGTGTTTCTCCAGGATTTCCACTCAATATCCTAGGTGTTACATCAAACTGAATGTTAAAGTTAGGATATCTCTTTACTCAATGGTAAGAATGTAATTAACTCACTCCCCTGCTTTGAAACGTAGCAACTGCAAATTTTAGTGCCTCAGATGATTCCTTTTCAATTTGTGATATGCGGTCATTTTGGCCATCATCCAACCAGTCGGAAGAACCCGTAATAACTGACTCCATGCCAAAAGTGCCTTCCACTTCAATTGCGTCGTCGTTTACAATAGTGGCTATTGTAATATCATCATCCGGAAATACAGCCTTTTTTTCTATGATCCATTCCAGCACCTTCTTTGAGATTTCAGAATAATCATATCCAATTAATACTTTGCGTGGCATTTTATAATTAATCCTATTTTTTAATAATGACAACCAATATGTTTAGTGATAAAAAAAAAAGTCGAAAAGTCAAAAATTGATTTCATTAAAGGAAAGAGTTTTTTAAATAGCATAAAATTGATACAAAATGATGACGAAAAACAGCAATCTTAATTGTTTGTCCCACTTCACGCGCGGCACTTAGCGGCGCTTAAAAATGTCTCCGTTCTGAAAGCAAACAAAAGTGGTAAAAGTGAGAAAATAAAACAAGAATTGATCAAATAAAAGATAACCAAACAACTAATAAGATGTATTATAGAGAAATAATTAAATAAAGGCTAAAAAGCATGGAAGAAAATGGAAAATATGGAATAGAAATAAATCATTGTACAATCATTCATTTTTTTGTGCAAAATGAGTGTCAGAGTTATATTTTTATACCAATTAAGATATGAGCAGGTTACTATTTACTCCTGACTCCCTACTTTTGTCTTGTTTTTCTTTTTCTTTCTTTTTCTCTTCTTCTTCTTGTTTCATCTCTTTTAATTCAACACACAATGTCAAATTTACCAAAGTTAGTCACCACTAATCTTAATGATTCCCTCAATGCGGAACAGTTTTATTCCCCATCAGCAATTTCACCCTTAACGCCATCTCAAAGTAATTCGAATCAATCTCTAAACACTGAAAGAAACCGGGAAAGAGTTAAATTCAAAGGTGTTATCGATAAGTTTGTGGGAAATTTTAATGGTATTGTTATTTCTATCCTTAACATTATATGAAAGAAGAAGAAGAAGAAAAAGGAGACTTACAACTTTCATTTACATTTAATATTATTCTTGTCACCAATCTCTAGATTTTCTATCCAACAGTAATGGTGGAACTAATGAAGGAACTCCAATGGATATTTCAATACCTTATAATACAGTGCATCTAACTCATGTTGGATATGATGCTGATAGTGGTGATTTTACGGGCTTACCTAAACAATGGAATACATTAATTAACCAAAGTGGTATCACAAGACAGGAACAAGAAAATAACCCTCAGGTAGGATAATCCAAAAAAGGATAACACCCCAAATACAAACAATTATAATAATTATTAAATAACTAAACTAAATAAATAAATACATACAGGCTGTTATCGATGCAATCGAGTTTTACCAAGGCTCCCAACAATCAATACACGACGTGGTTTGGGAGAAAATACCAAATGATAGCTTTGATTTAAACCGAGATACATTCGATGAAAACATCTTTTACAATCTTGGTGGCAACGTAAACAATAATGAAGATGATGATAAAGACCCTTATGAAAGTATGGCAAGTAAAGCACTCCGTCGATTCTCTAGTCTTCGTATCAAAAAACCAAAACATATTACGCCATCAGGAGAGCCTAGATCTGTAAGAATAATCAGGTCACAAGAAATGGTCCGATGTTAAAATAACCTTGTTTCTCGTAGGCAACAACAACTGAGTTACCCACGTTGAACACCAAGTTACTAAATAGTAAATTTGCATTCTAAACTTGGAAATCAATTTTGCAGTAATTTAATTGAATAATAACATTTTATTAAATAACCTGTAGGAACAAGAGATGCCAATTATTTGACCAGTCCAAGCTCAGTAACTTCACCGACTGATCTATTTAATGATAAAAAACGTCTTGTTATCGATCCTCCACTAAAACCTATACCACAATACCACCAATTTCAATATGACCACCCTCCACAGCCATCCATTATAGATAAACTTCCATCTCCAAGATCTGTTCCTCCACCAGAACCTATCGGAACTGTTAGAGAACGCCCGAAAAAAGAAAATACCCAACAAACTTTAACAGACCAAGATGTGCTACAAAAACTTGGAGAAATATGCAAAAACTCAGATCCACTTTTAAAACATTCCAATATGGTGAAGATTGGACAAGGGTAGAGCCATTTTCATTTGAAAATAATGTAATGTATTCTTTATTTATTTTGTAATTTACATAGTGCATCGGGTGGCGTCTTTATTGCACATCGCCAGGGACGTTCAATGCCTGTTGCAATCAAGCAAATGAAGCTGGATCAGCAACCAAAAAAGGACCTTATCATTAATGAAATCATGGTAATGAAACGATCACAGCATCCAAATATCGTCAACTTTATAGAGTCATATCTATGGGAAGGAGAACTTTGGGTTATTATGGAGTACATGGAAGGCGGTAGCTTAACGGATGTAGTGGCCTATAATATGATGACGGAAGGTCAGATTGCAGCCATTTGTAAAGAGGTTCTTCAGGGGTTGAAACATTTACACGCAAACGGTGTAATACACAGAGATATCAAAAGTGACAACATACTTTTAAACATGTACGGTGACATTAAATTAAGTAAGTTCTATTTTTATACTAACTATATCGAAAATAAAAAACTAAAACTCTTTCTTTTTGACAGCTGACTTTGGATTCTGTGCCCAACTCCATGACCATCAATCAAAGCGTACAACATTGGTCGGAACCCCATACTGGGTGAGTCTGGAACACAAATAAAAAAATTCCTGTAGATATACATATTAACTTTTTTTTAACAAGATGGCACCTGAAGTAGTGACAAGAAAAGCGTACGATCAAAGGGTCGATATATGGTCATTGGGCATCATGGCTATTGAGATGCTAGAAGGAGAGCCACCTTACCTAAATGAAAATCCTTTGAGAGCTTTATATCTCATCGCTAATAATGGAACACCTGATTTACAAAATCCTGATGCATTAAGCGATTTGTTTAGAGATTTTCTGTCATTATGCCTCCAAGTAGATCCCGCCTTTAGGCCAACTGCAGGAGAGCTGCTTAGACACCCCTTCCTTAGAATAGCAGATCCACTCTTCACTTTGAGCCCACTTATAAAAGCAGCCAAAGAAACCATCCAGAATGACGAATTAAATGGATGATTTTTTTTTTGTCTAGTTGATACTCTTTCGCGAAAAAAAAATCTCTTTATTTCATATAATAAAATCAAAATCAGAGCATGACGCTCCATTTTCCCTCATTATGAGGGATGTTATAACGGTTGAAAGGACAATATTAGCTTTATCAAAGTATGACATTGCGAGAAATATTATATTATCATATAATCAAGACTCATTTTTCTTCCATTTTAAGAAATGCCAATTGCCCAAGCTATTCTATAATATGTATACATTGATTGGTTTGCTTGATTCCCAAAATAGTGGATTTTATATTACTTTTTATTAATGCTTGGTCAAAGACAAAACTTCTATTTCGGTATGACAATGGAGAGTGTGCTTTTATCAGACTTGTGTAATTTCGCCTTCTCTATTGATTTTCCATTATTCTGATCATACTTATTTATGTCCCATGCTAAATCAGGTGCAATGAAAAACTGTGTACTTTTAATCTGTTTTCTTCTTTCAAATCGGCTCGTTGGAGAAGATTCTTCGTCATCATTAGCCGCGCTTGCATCCGATCTTCGTCGCGAAGCCAATATACTGAATCTATCTTCCAATACTGTAAGATAATCCTTGTCCGAGTAATCAGATATTTTATCAAAGATGTTAAAAGTCCCCCATAATGGGGTTGGGGGTATAACAACCCCATCATCCATATCATCACTTGCTTTCTTTTCGAGATCTGTGCTGGAGAAATAACAGCTGGGAGAGGCTAGAGGTTCGTGCTGAAGTGAGATTGGCGTGCTCGCCTGCCTTTCCAAAAGTCTCAACCGTAAATTATAGATAATGCTATCAATGGCAAGTTCTATTTTTAGACTTTGTTGTATCATTGAGATTTCTATAATTTTTTTTTTGTTAATCTGACTAATTACTCTTTATTTGAGATACTTTACTTGGCCAAGTGCTCCTTTCTCCACGTCGTATAAACGACTCTGTTGACTCTATGGTCGGATTTGCCATTATATTCAAGAAATCTTTGTATTCTAGCTTTGGCGCAATGTTGATATGGCCAACATATTTCTGAGATATTACGGACTGTAAGTAGGTTACAGGTTTACAAGATAAACCTAATTCATCCAACTATAATTCAATTTGAAATTAGTATATGCTTTTGTATAATTTGCTGATCAAAGTATCATTATATCATTGCACTTTAACTTACTTGTACACATCTGTGCCTGATTTCGTTAATGGCTAACCCCAAACAAAAGTTGGCAGTTTTTCTGATAGCAGATGGTTTGTAATTATCTTTTTGTAGAAACGGTGCTACATGTGGATTGACTAAATATGTAAATGTTAATAACAACTTGGAACTTCCTTTTTCTGCCAATAATCTACCTTGGGATACAATGTAATGATTTACATTGAATAATTCAGAGAGCTTTTTAAACGGTATATCCCTGTAATAAGTATAAAACTTTAGAATCTTAAACAGACTACTATAAGTTCTGCTTACATTTCAAGAGAGCCATCGCAGTACTTTTCCTCTATACCAGTATAGACATTTTAATATATATATTTATTTTCAAAGAAAAGCGGAAATCACTCATCATCTCGTATTGTATTACCATTTAAGCTCCAAGGGATCATTTCCCCTTGTTTTCCTCTCATGTAAAGTTGTGTTGGTGAATATATTAAAGGAACTGAGCAAGATGCAGCTCTATATTAAATATTTAAAGTTAATAAACCAAGATAAAGTAATAAGTTCGTGAACAAAGCGATATCAACACTCTAGAAAAATCACGGACTCTCCGCTAAAACACTACTGGGGAGTTTTTTTTTGCATTTTTCGCCGCGTATAGCCCCGTAAAAATGCAAAAAAATCGTATTGGTTTTTAGAGTGAAAATAGAATGTCTTTAAATGCTTACACTGCGCTCCATATCACCTTTTTTATATCGAGATTAATTAGTACATAATATATGTTTTTTTGTACTTTTTCTTAAACTTACAACATCTGGTGCGGTTAGATAGTTTAATAGACATGGCATCTCATAGGTTGTTGATGAGCTAACCGTAATATTGAGCACTATTCTCGATCTATTGTATGCTTCTTGAAATGTTACATCGCCAATTGTTTCTCGTAAAACATTTTTTAGATGGCTAGCATCGTAAAGATGGCCATCTTTTATTAACCGTCTCAATCGTCTCATACTAGTATCAGGATCATCAGGTGATTCAAACACATTCTAATGAAAAAAAAAGAACAAGTCATTAAGTGAGTGACTAGTGAAATATATTACATGAATTGTTTTCTTACCAATGATAAATTCCAACTATTGTTCATCAATTTATTTCTTTCCTCTTCATTTTTAGTACATATCACCGCAGACATGATGCTGCCACTTGAAGCTCCCGATATAATCCGAGGTAATAACCGAGCATTTATGAGTGCTTTAATAATACCAAAATGATGAAGACCTATCGTTATTGTTTAGGAATAGTAAATATAGGGGTGAATACACGAGGGGGTAATGCTATTCAAGTTACCGAAAGTTCCACCACCACTTAAGAGCAAAGCTGTTCTTCCAAAACTTTGTCGAAGTGTCATAAAATATTCATGCTTGAAGCTTAGATCTAATGGTAATAAATCATGATCTTCTACTTCATCTTCTCCGATCCATTCCAATTGCTTGATAACTTCATCGATATAGTCTGAAATAACTTGTTTTGAACCGACATGTGAATGTGTAAAAAGCTAAAAACAAGGGTATTATACCATTTTTAACGTTTTCTTATTCTTTTTTGTTTTTGTTTTTGTTTTTTTTTAAAAAAAAAAAAAGTACTACCTCTGAGTTTCCCATGTCTCCAAAATTTCGCGTCAGGCTAGATCTAAGTGCAAAGATCATAGATAGTTTATTTTTCTTAGTTTGTCTTATTTTTTTTATTTCCTCTGTCTTTGACTTTAAGAGCTTCCAATCATATTCATCTGACTCCTCTTTATTTTTCCAAGTTGAGTTGCCTATGATTTTTTTAGTTGCTTAATAAATGCACTCTGATGTGTTTTATCACCTTCAAGTTCGTCTAAAATTGTGGCAGAATCGAACCATTCATCGTATTCTGCTGCATTTTCCATTTGATTTTTATAATAATTGGCAGTTATTGCATTTCCGTTTGACTCACTCCATAATGACTGTTTGTTTTATTTGTTTTATAAAGATTCGATATTGAGGTTGTAAAAGAGATTAATGAATAAAATATACAGCATCAAATTTTCAAGCATTCATTACATTACTAAGTAAATTCGATGTCCCACCAAGAAGTTTATTAAATATACCCTGTGGTTTCTCTTGTTGATAGTCTTCTTCCATCGTATCCATAATTTTGAAAAGTCTGGTCATAACTTGGGAAAGAACAAAGAAAAAATAAAATAGAAGCACTGTTTTAAAAATATATTTATAGATAAATATTAGAAACTGGACGATCCCTTTCTTTTTAATAATAAGTTTGGAAATAACTCAATTCTCTGTTACTAAAACTCGTTTTTTAAAGACGGATTATGGTAGCAATTAAAAATAAATATAAATACTATAGTCATTATCACCTTTATTATGTAAAACAAACACATGCAAGTTTTATTAGATTACTTACTTTTTTTATGGGGTTAGTTGATTCTATAATCACGGCGAAATGTGGTATCATTTGATGCGCTTGCATGTGTGCTAGAAAGGTACTTTAAATATTTATTTAGTCTTCTTGTCTTTTAAAACATACTTATTATATAAGGTCGGATGACTATAGAGATCTACCATTTTTAGGAAATATATAGTTTGTATAGCATCGATGGATACTTAGCATTAGTCATACAATAGATAGCCCTCTTCTTGATCCAGATTTGAATATTTTTTAATAAGAAAAAAAGACCATGGTAAATTACTGCGATGTCAGAACTTTTATATGCTAAACGGCTAAACATATCGATATATATGATATAAGTATAACGGAATGAAAAATCAGATGCTTGATAAGAGCTATACAAACTAACTTTTAGAGAGTATTGTGATTTTGACAACATATGACAAATAATCTACATTGGAGATAAATGTGATTTTAAGTCTTTTAAGGGTAAAGAAAAAATACATTAATTAATTATGTTTTTGATCATATTTCCAACGCTACATCTTTTTACATTCACTTTTTAAAAAAAATGAATAATAGACGACTCCACACCCCATCGGCAACCTTTTTTTTTTGCATAGTGAAGGCCTAATTCTTCTCGATAATTTATATCTATTTTTTAAAAAGTCGCTAAAGTATAATAGAAAGTGTGATGTATTATAAAAGAAGAATTACTGACCGATCATTGGTAATAAAACTATCTCTTTTCTGCGTGCTCTTTCTGGATACTTATGAGTATGGTGAATAATAAAGTCATTTGGAAGAACATAATAGCTGGGACCAAGTAGTACTCTCCTTCTTAAATAAAACATAAGCTCATATGAACAATCGTATCTTGTCACCTTATATGATTTTGAAGGTTTGTACCACTTTTTGTGATTTGTTGCAAAATGGTCGTTTTCTCAAAACAATGTCGGTTTTCTTAAAAAACCAATGTCGCAATTTTTAGAAAACCAATATCGCATTTTTAAAAATTACGACATTGTTTTGAGAAAAGGTGCACGGGGATTAAATGTTGAATCTCTTGTTCTCTTTCGGGTATGTGATACAGACTCATTTCCAAATTCGTCTAGTGGCAGTTCTTCAAAAAAAAATTATTTTAAAACCAGAAAAATCACGAAAA
>VCJE01002830.1:38983-49215 GCA_024140265.1 Backusella liffmaniae | reverse complement strand
TTTTTTTTTTTTTTTTCTTAGCATAAGCTAATGATATCCAAACATATTTTATTAATATTGCTCACGGTGCCTCTAATAAAGGCGCATGCTGGAGGACATAGAGGAAAACATTGGGGGAAGCACTGGAGTTCTATTTGGGGATCAGGGTCAAATGATATCCTCCACAAAGAATCTGATTTTGCTGACATTTTATTAGGTTAATATACTTTAATATGTTTTCTTTTGCATATACTCATACTTTATATAAAACATACAGATCGACTCCAGAATAGATGGGATATGGGTCACCTGATAAATGACACTTCATATATGGTGGATGTAGAATCCATTATGGACCAAAATGAGGAGTTGGGTTTCGAACTTGACCTTTCTTTGTTGAGAGGTTTTGAGGTAGATAATCGACTTTCAGATGGAATGGCTGGAGAAAACGATAATACCTGTACAGGGACTCTTGCTGGTCAACCCGTAAGTTTTTCTCTTTTTCTAAAAAAAAAAACAAAGCAAGAAAAGCTAGTATAATAATTACTCATTTTCTTTTTTCTTATTTTAATAGTTCACTAGATTCTCTGCTATCTTCTTTGAAGACTATATAACTACAGGTGGTCAAGATATTCTTGGACCACTTGCTGTTGGTGGAAAGCTCGATGTCAAATCTTATACAATCAATGCTAACCATGGTGTTGGTACCTGCGAAAATATTAAAGATAGTCTTAGTACATATGGATTAGTCGTAGGTGGTAGTGTTGCTGGAGACGACATTCATGTAAAGGGTGCAGTTTTTGTACCTCCAGAAACTGATGAGTCCATAATTGATCTCCTGGATAACGATTGTGAAATCATCACTAATGCCACCACGGGTGCGTTCAATTTTGAACAAGTTTATACGAATTCAGCGCATAACAACGCGTATCTCAGCGGATTGTCACCCACTCTTTTACTAGATGCAGAAGGTCGACTTTCAAGAATTAGAGAGTCAGAAACGGAATATGATGTGCTTAGTTTTGCTACCTGTAATGGTGGGGACTGTAAATTATTTGCAGATGAAATGTCCGTACCTAATCAAATGCTTTATGGTATTGGAAATTGGAACGGTCCACAGGGTATGAATTTCCCTTCTAATTTGATTTTAAATGTAAGTGTATAACTAAAAGCTAGCAGAGATCAATTTTCAAATAACTATTTAAATGGTAGATTCCCGTCGATGTTGATTCAAATATTGTTCTTGCTGGAAACCAACCTACTTTCGGACTCACACCTTGTTCTACTATCTGGAATTTTTATCCATCAAATACAAATGGCGAGTACACCCTTGGTCAATTTAGCATTTATCGTAGAACAGCAGGTCAACTTGGTGGTCTTATTCTGGCACCTGAAGGTAATATATACATATTCCCATTCCTTTTTATATAAATATCAACTGATTTCTTTTCCCCTTTAGCCAACATATTTGATGGTTCCACTGGTAACGTTGCTGGCTTAACAATTGGTAGAAACTACCGATGGGAATTCGATCATGGTGCTGAAGTACATGATTACCATTCCGTTGGTGGTAGCTGTAAGGGTTTCACTGGCTGTCTTCCACTTAATAATGGAACATGGCCAGGCTATATCGAAGCTGAGAAACCAATTATTTTGACTGTTGCTGATTTACCACCTGTTGATGAAACTACTCCATCCTCAATAGAATCATCGTCCAGCTCGGAAGAAAATTCTAACCAATGCTCCGTCCCTGAAAGTTCTGAATCATCGGGAAGTTCAACCGAGACCATCACTTATCCAAGCTTATGTACAACTGAATCATCATCTACCAACACACCAACTTACACGTTTACTATTCCAGGAGAAGGAGAGGAAACCACTTGTACAGAGAGTGATGAAGATGATCACGACGATTATAAACATGATTACCACAAGTATAAGCACTATGTTGATGGTCAAGGAGGTTATGATGATTTTGACGGTTACTACGATGACAGCCACAGTCATAGCCACAGCCATAGATATGAACATGGAAATGAACACGACAGCCATAATGATAATGATTATAATCACCACAATAAGCATGAATCGCATAAAAACAAGGAAAAGCACGATAAAGATCACAAAAGCCATGATGATGGTCATGGAAAATCGAAATTCGTACACAAACCTGAAGATGGGTTAGTTGGTGTTTTACAGGGAGCTGCTTATTCACCAGCCAATGAAGGTGTGGCATATATTCCAGAAAACCGTGATTTATCAAACCATACACCGTCTCAATCAGTTGGCCGCTCTTTTGTTTCTAATATCAAGAAAAACTCAGCTGCCACAGGCACCGTACAAAGTGGACAATCTAAACTTTCACCCAATGTTGGAGGATATTTCAGCACTTTCACTTTTATTTTCTTATTGAGATACATATTTTCTTAAAAAAATTAACTTAGACTATATATTATTTAATAAGCTTAAAAATATAGAAATGTAAATACCACTTTTATTTATTAATACCATTTTGCATATTAAAAAAATATCACAATAAGTTTTCCTTAAAGTCTGATCGAAAATGATATCTACAAAGTTTTTTTTTTTTTGAAGAGAAAATAGGATTATGAGTATAAAAGGCAATCACTTTTTCATGTATTTATTTTTGTAGGCAAGTTCATGTGAGAACTTAACATTTAGCAGACCACACAAAAGTAAAACAAAATATAGATCATTTTTGAATCCGTATTCTTTTCAACTTCCATTTTCAAGTCGTATGATCAATTGTAGGATTTCATACATTATAGGAACTGATAGTATCTACAAATAAAATGAAATGAAATAAAAAAAATAGTAGAACGGTGGGATGCTTTAATAGAATGTGTGTGAATATTATAAAGTTTACAAGAATGAAAAATAAAAGGAAAAGCCCAGTGTATTTCAAAAGCCTGTTTATCGTAATATACCTGTAGACTTGAGCTCTACAGAAAGAATTATTTACATAATAATTAATTTAAAATCCTTTGGCAGATAACGATGCAAAAAAAAGGAAACTAAACTGTAGTTTATACTCTTTAAAGTATGAATGCATTTACCTCGACTATTCTTTCATGATACCTTGTTACAAGATGATATTATAGACGATATAAAATAGAGTGATATGCATTCTTTACACGCTATACTTCCACCTGTGCTTCTGAGTGTTTATGGTATGGTCATGAGGTCCAATGTTTCAGAAAAGTGTTTTATTTTGCATGTTAAAAAGATGATGTATGATAAACAAACCAAAAAAAAATGGAGGGAATCATCCAAAACGGGACAATAAATAACACTGATATATTTTTGGCGTTTCCGCTTTTTTCTTCTCATTATCAAACCGTTTATCTTTACTTTTGTTTCATTTCTTGATTAAAACCAGTATTTTATTATGAAATACCTTCATAAAGTACCTTTTATATTCAATAGACAACCAAAGAATCCACTTGATGCAATAACAGACCCGACTCGAACTAACACCAAAGTAAATCTTCTGGGTAAACTTAAGCTGATTGTACATCCAATCTATGAAATTGAATATCAAGAAAATCAATGGATCCAACTTAAGCACTCAACAAGCAAGTATATTGAAGAGCTTTATCAACGAGGATTTACACGAATGGTTATTCGCCAGGATAAGCAATTGAACAAAATCGTATCAGAACGCGCTATATTGGTCATCTCCATTTCACATAAAAACAGTAGTGAATTTATATCAGGAAAGGACAAAGTATTTAATATTCGTCGTCATAAGAAATTGTTAGAATTTAAAAATCACAGTGACGAAAAATGGATATTACTCAATGATCAGGATACACCAACCATTTCACTCAAAAATGATTCTCTGTCATACACTGAGCCACCTTTTGTACTTGAAGATGACTAAAAATCCCCACTTTCTTTATCTATTTAATGTAAATAATAATATAGAACTGTTTTTCTAAAACATTATGAATAACATATGCTAAACACTTTTCTTGTAAATAAAATGCCTTATTTCTTTAATCTGTAATAAATACTTTGTTTTTATAATTGTTGAATAATACCCGTATCTAGGTTAAAGAATAAATATATAAGTATAAATGCATATATTCAATAATATCATATATCAACTTACTATCTACACCATTGTAAAAGTACCAATTATTTAAAGGTGTATCATTTGCTGACAATACTTTGAGGATTTCCTGAGCCAAAATGCCACCAAGAATCGCAGATACAGGTGCAATTTCGGTATCGAGTTTATGTGCTAAATCACTACAAACCCACTTTTAATATACCGGTTCAATAACCAATCCCTATATGATAGACACGCACCTTAATAATTCATCATTGAAAGGGTATTCGGCAGGAATGCCCATCTCTTTTGCATATCTCTTTTTTAGATCATTTAAAATTCCCGCATCCTTTTCAGTTGGCGAACGTCCATTCTCCTTTTGGAATCTAAAAAGTACTTTTGGATGAAAGAGGTTTGTAAAGACTTCCCAAATGTTAATACCAGTTGAATACTACACTTACTTAAAATCAAGAGAGCGATTGGGGAGAGAGTTCTTCTTAATTGCTTGGGTCTAAGCTTAGAAAAGTCTTTGTGTTGTGAAGCACCGAAATCTGTGTATGTTTGAAGAGCATCCGTTTGTGCCTTTGTTTGAGGATTGGTTCTGTTTTATCATGTCAGTATATAGAAAGATTCTTCATTTTGTAGTGAATTGGCTACCTACATGATATATTTATGCTCTTTCAAGTCACAAAAGATGTACCCATACCATCCAAATGCATCAGCAGTATAAAAAGCTTTACCTACCGATCTTCTAACTCCATTGACACGAGTCTAAAAAGGGAATCAGCATGTTGTCATTTTGGTTGTTATACTCCATTAAGGCTATATAGATATTTCATTACTTACAATTAAATCAGCATTAGAATGAATCAGACAAACAATATCAAAGGTAGTAAAGAATTCATCAGGCTTTTCTTTAATATCTTGCTCATCCACAACAATTTTGACACGAGGATTTAAGTTTTGGAGTCGTTTAAGTGACGCAGCAGCACGCTATTTACATATTTTTTTTTTTCATTAATGATCGGCTATTGTTTATTATTGTTTTTCTTACGTTTTTCCCAATATCCTCCTCTGACAGGAAAAATTGTGCACCCAGATCCTCTTCAGTCACCAATTCCGAATCAAGCAAGGTAATGCTTGATACACCGGCTAACGCGAGATTCTTGCATATTTCATCACTTAAAGCTCTCATACCAGCAACGAGAATAGTAGAACTCTGGATACTAATAATATATTGATGGTATTTTGTTAGTTGTGTATACAGAAACGCGGTATTATTGTCTAGTTACCGCTGCTGTGCTCCCAACCCCCATAACCGAATTTGGCGATCGTAAATAGCGGCCTCGTCTTTATCGAAGAAAATAAGGTATGTTAGAAAGGCTGTTTGTTGCTTTGAACGGAGTGGAATTACCTTTGTCAATTTGTGTTGTCATTCTACTAGTTAATATTATTTTGAAGAAAAAGAGGAAACAGAAGATAAAAACATTTGACACTATTTTTTGTGCTGTTTTGAAATTCCGGTCTGGTTTCTTTTCTTTACGAGGTATTTGCCATATCAATTAATTAACTAACTATCATACCGTTATACATATATTGGATACAATTATATTTAGATATAGTACTCATTATATAGATAAATACCCAATCGGTTGAGATAAAACTCCTTTCTATATATATTATAATATTAGTCATGAGGCTGTATGATTATCATTGATAAAGTGCCAAGCCCAGTATAAGTAATTAGATTTAAACCACGGATTACTTGTAGTAGCTGTGGATAAGATTTCTTGCTACTATCCTTTTTATATAAGTATCAGGCTTGGATACACTCAAAATAGAGCAAAATATAATGTTTAGTATAAAAGAAACTGATTGGTTAATATTCAAGGCAAAGTTAAGGATACAATTCTGCTATTTCTTGGTTTTTTAACTTATGCTTAATTTATGGCTTGTACCAAACGATTATTGAAGCCCAATTAGTCTTTATTTTATTCCTGGTTACTTATCTTATAAACTTGATTATTATAACCTAATTCTTGTTAAATACTCAACCTAATAGCTTAATATCATTATTAATCACAATAAAAATTATACTCAACTTAATACAAATCACCATGAATGAATCATTCCGCGATTTATTTTAGAAAAATTAAGCTTTAAGAACCTTAAATATCAAAAACGTCATTATATCTTTTGACTGCATGAGAGAGTATTTATTGACTTAGTGTTTTATATAAATTTAAATCATATTGCGCTGATATAGACAATGCATCTTATCTAGTAGAATATAAAAGGCGAATTAGTATACTTTTTTTTGTTTTGCTATTCTTCATTCACTTCTTGTTTTATATATATATATATATACATATATATGTATCTATTTCTCGTTTTTCTTTACCTATTTAACCTGGTATGGTGAGCAAGAAAACATTTTTATCAAATTAGAAGTATTTAAAGATACAATAGATGGAATAAACTTGTAAGAAAATGCTACAATCATTATAAAAATAACTATTTATAAATTTTACTTTGTAGAAAAAATAAATTGTCCAGGTGAATGCAGAGCCTATTACCCAGATAAAAGTTTACATAACTCTGTTCATAAAATAGAAAATAATAATGACTTCACTTAATTTGGACATATTCACGGGTAACCGAAACCAAAAGTGAACATCTCCTGATTTTTAATTTCAGAGAATATCTTTTCAGGTCTTTATCGATCGATTTTTCATGATTCATTGGATAATTTACTCTAAAGAAAATAGAAATATATTATAAAACATAGATAGATACGCACACACATTATATTACTAGTTATTATCATGTATGTAAAAGTAATTAAAGTTATTAAATAAACTGATCTTCTGCTTGGAAGACTTTTCTCTTCTGTCAGAATTTAACATTTGAAACCCGATGTCAATGTCGCCGCTCTTAGTTGCAAATTGCTTTCATATAAAAGCTTCTGTCTTTTGTTTTCAGAAAATATTTTATTTTAAATTATTTTTTATTCACTTTATTTCATTCAATTCTATTCAGCACGTCTATAATATCAAAAACAATTTAATTGAATAGACACATAGCAATTTAACACGTCAAAAAAAAACAAAGAATAATATAAAGGGGGAAAAAATGAAGTCATCTATTTTATGTCTTGGAGCTATTATTCAACTTGTGCTGGCAAATCCAGTAAAGATTCCATTGTATAAGCGATCCGACTTTATATCGACGGAAACACAAAATCTTCAGAATGGCATGATGGGCGCGGTTGTACAAATTGGTAATCCACCGCAGAACCTTACTATGGCGTTTGACACGACGACCGGATTTTCGTGGGTAACAGAAACCCAATGTGGCGATGCCAATTGCCAAGGTCGTACTGCATTTGATACCAGAAATTCAAGCACTATCACCTCTACAGGACGGTCATTTACCATGGATTATGGCGATGGCACAGTCAATACTACCATTTATTTGGATACTTTTAGGTATGGTGGCCTTACTGTCAAAAATATGCCATTTGGTGGTGCTTATCGTATGGAAGGTTTTAACAAAGGCTTTGATGGCTACCTGGGTCTAGGTCGAAATGTCAATTTAAATACTTCTCAGACGCAATATGCAAAGCGTGATGATCTTTCTACTTCTGGCTTTGTACCAAATGCCTTCCAACAAGGCTCTGGTATCGCAAGTGCACAATTTGGTATGTATACCACAACAGCTGGTAGTGGTTTTTCTCAGTCTGGTGCAGTCTCTGCAAGCTTTGCACTAGATTCTGGAAATCTTAGTCTTGTAAAACGTTCTGATTATAGCTGTCAAGAACCTGATGGATATCTTATCATCGGTAAGAAATAGATTAAAAAGGAAAAAAAAAAAAGAAAAAAACTATTTTTAGATGGTGTATTCGCTTTGTCAGTATACATTTTCTAAATCATCATTTCTTTTCTATTACTATTTAAGGCGGCGTTGATAAGGATGCCATAAAGGGAAAGTTCTATCATATTGGTATTGATGATGATGCTAGCTCTGGAAGCTGGGAGGTCCCTGTGAAAAAAGCCAGATTTAAAGATGACTTGAAGTTTGATGTTAGTAAGAAAGCCAAGGCTGTGCTAAGTTCATCTACAGATGTAATTGGTCTCCCCAACAAGCAAGGTATCATATTTTGAATAATGATGATATAATCAAAAAGAAGTTTCATAGTAATTAATTATAATACTTTAGCTGAAGAATTCAGAAAACATTGGTACGCCGAATATGACAAGCCTGATAACACTTTCAAAATCCCATGTTGTTTAATGGATAGACTTACATCCTTCGAAGTCCAACTTGGTGACATAAAGGCTGTCATTCCTCCTCAGTATTGGAGTCACTATCGCAATACAACCACATGTTGTGATATGTGCCGTTCACACATTGGCCGCAGTGAATCTGACACCGATTACGTTATTGGATCGTCTTTTACCAACGCCTTCTATTCTGATTTTGATCCCGAGAAAGAAAGAGTCAGTCTAGCACTTAAGAAGCATCAGCCTGACGATGGCCTGAGCCTCCGACAGGTTTAAGGAAGAAAAAAGAAACAATCCTCTCTCCCTTTTCCTCTCACCTTTTTTTTTTATCTTAATATAATTATATCACTGTTTCAGAAATAAATACCAAAACTATATGTAAACATATTTGTATTTAGAAACTAAATTTTTACGTAAAACAACTTCTTAACTAAAATAGTATTACTGCTAAGAATGAACTCACAATGCTTTTGCCAATCTCGGAATTTATCATCATCTTTGCATCATGTCTGATATCAGCCAATTTTTGTCGAAATTACGGTCATAACAACTGACGACCTCCTCTCTTTCTTTATTTCCATATCAGTTAAAATTTATATTTTAATGTATAAAAAAAAAAAGCAGAGTAAATACATGACCCAATGTCACTTTTTAACCAGATAGTCTAAAAGAAAATATAATTGAAAACTCAAAATGTCAAAATAGCATTTTAGAGAAAACTAGTTTTAATCACGTTAACATCTTGTAAGTTAAAAATAAACATATAACCTGGACTTCCATTTATTTATTTATATCATATAAAATGCTATTTTGAAGTATACATATTTTTTGAGTATGATGAAAGACCTCATCATTGGTTCTGTTTGCCGTTTTTTATTTCTGGCTTAGTGTTGTCATCGTTATAAATTGATGCTTGAATATAGCTCTCTCTTCTTGCCATCATCGGAAAAAATATTAATTTCAAACTACAATTGCAGGTTTACTGTTAATATACTACAGTTTTTGTTCACTTACTTGATCATCTATAAAAACATTAAGCACGATATTGATACTAGCATTTTTTCATTCGATAAACCTACAGATTAATGATAACAAACCAAACCATGATGTATATAGATCTACTCTTTTATGTAATATTGCTTATTTAAAATATTTTTCGACCAGACTGTGTGTATTTTTAGGTTAACATTTTTGGTATATTTTTAATTCATAGCATCGACATTAAAAAATTAAAGCTTCTAAATACATTACCTATACATCAATTTTATTTAGTAAAGGCGAAAGCTATAAAACGGTATTACAATATTAAAAAGATGGATATATTCGAGTATCTAAAGAAACAGTGATCATGTGGTCAATATTTGCTCCTTTCTTCATTAGGCCTCATCATTTTATTTATAGTAAATAGCTAATGTAAAGCACTTCTAATATGTCATATATATATCATCACTGTTATTCTAATTGTTCAAATACAGAAAATTAAATATTTGCCAGAGACTTCAATGACTTTAATGTACGGTTTATTTGAATTATATATAGTTACAATACTCCTTGGTAAAATCTCATTTGTCATTGTGGCATTAGTTTTATATTAAAATAATATTAATGGCTGTGTTCTTGGTTTCCAAATTAAACAAAGAACCTTTTTGAATCCTATTTGTGAAGGCTCATATGATATAGATGACAACTTTTTTCTCATGTTACCATTGTATTCCAAGCATTATTTTTTTTATTTTTGTTATAATAGCAAAAATAAACTCTTTAGATAGAGAATAGTTCTAATGTTTACTAGCAATTAAGTGTATATAACTGCCATAGATAAGAATTTTAAGGGAGAAATAAAGAAATCAAAAGTAAACGATAATCAGAAAACTATTCTCGGTCAATCTATACTT
>VCJE01002829.1:14871-25887 GCA_024140265.1 Backusella liffmaniae | reverse complement strand
AAAAAAAAAGGGGGGGGGGGGTATTTTAAAATCTACATCCTGAAGAATATTTTGATTCAAATTGAAGTGATTCAGATAAATCTACACTAGATGGATCCATTCTGTTGATATTATTACTGTTACTACCTTGGGGAGAGATCATGGTGGAACGAATAGATGAGGATGTGCTCCGTGTCGTCGAGTTACTGCCAGCAGCAACTACCATGGTGGGATCAGTCATATTCATGGTAGCTGGTATTGAATCTCGACGCTGTTGTAAAGAGTTGGATGGAAACGTGTTATGTAACCAAGAGGGTGGTGTGTGCACATTCTGTTCGTGGTCCACTGGGGGTAAATAATTGAAATTATAATCACCACACGCTGTATTTGTTGAATGAACAGGCGATGTCTTTAGCGGCGTGTATTCCATTGGCTGCTGCTGCTGCTGCTGGGTCATCAGGCGATGTTGTGAAGTTGTTGAAGACCTGTTGCTGCTGCTGCTGTTATTATTATTGTTTAAGGGAAGATAATGACCATTATATGGAGTGTTAGTGGTACACAGGTAACGTGGATTTTGGATTGTGCTTGGTTTCACAGTGTGTCTCGTTATACCCAAGGCAGTTTCAAGCTGTTGAATATGTAAACGCTGTTCATCGATTTGAATCTGAGCACTATTTAGTTGTTCATCGAAATAACTCCGCATCCTTTCATAATGCCGTTTCATGTGATAAAGTTGCAATCGGAGTTCCTGATCTCGCAACAAAGGGTCTGACTGAGACAGTGGTGTAGGTGAAGTGACGATCATGTCATCCAGGTTTTCTGATTTAGGTTGATTTTGTTGTTGTTGTTGATGCTGTGATGATGGGGGAGGTGGATGCTGTGCTGGTGGATGCTGCTGCTGATGTTGTATTTGTTCTTCTGGAATTGATTGTAAAGAATTGTGTTCAGCTGGGGATTCCGCTGGGGCGTGTAATCCATTTGTTAGTGTCGTATGTGCTGGTTCTGAATAGGTTAGTTGTAATTGTGATGAAGAAGTAGTGCTGACGGGTTGCATATTTTCATTTGCGGGGGATACCGAAGGAGAGTGTACGCTTTCTTCGATGCTGTTAATGAGTTGAGGAGACTGTTCTCTATCGGACTCATCACCTGAGCCAACGTTTAAAATTGTTTCGGGATCCTCTTCCACTTTACTACGTTTTCGTCGTGAATAACGAGCAGCTTTTCTTCTTATGAGATGAAATAGATCGCGGCGTCCTGGCCTAAAAAATGGGTGGTACCATCGACATGACTCCTTATCCTTTGTATCTTTGGTTTTTCTGGCGTCTGTATCTCTTTGAAATCCATAGATCTATTGTTTGTATCCATATGTATATATGTATGCAAAAAAAAATAAAGAAAAACAAATAAGCTATGTACACATAATATTATGTACGTATATATTTATACATATATACACCATCTATCCATATAAATATGTGTTTATACAACTTACATTAAGTTGACGCACAAATGATGGGAATTTACAGTGTTTAAATAAACGCGGTAGGACCACTTCTGTAAACTCTTTTAAGATAAAAAAAAATGAGTTTATTTGAGTTTATTTTTTTTTTATTCTTATTGGTAAAACATGAAAAAAATCATTAGTATAGTTACCTGGTATGTTTTCAATAATAAACATGTCTTTTCCATCATGCTGGCACCAACGGGTATACTTTTGACTACTATCAGTGGATTGTAGGCATCTGTTTAGGAGAAAGATATTTAGATAAAGGAGGTTAAAGGGGAGCCCAAAAAATAATAAAAAAGAGAAAAAAGTAAAGAAGATAAAATAAATAATTAAAGATCGGTGATTCATGATGGCACATACTGGTATAGTTTCGATACAAATCCCGCGATACCGCGCTCAGATTGTGGTAGTGAAGAGCGAGAAAGATCACCTGGTTGATGGAAGTTTGTTTGGGGAGTATGATTGTTTTGAAGATTCTGCCAAGGATCTGAAATAGAGTGAGGATTCAGTATGAGCATTGGTGGTTGGTGGTGGTGTCGTTGTCTATCACTCATGGCAGTCGACTCGTTACTGTTGGATGAAGCTGAGAACATCATAGAAGACATATCGTCTCTCTCTGTATAAGGTGGATATAATCGATAATTTGAAGACATGGATGAATTGTCTTGTAAACTAGTATCCGCATACTGTTGAGAGAAATCCATGACTGAAAAAAGGGGGAGCTAAAGTTTTCAAGACGACGGAAATTTATGGGTGGGAAAAAGGAACAAGTCTAAATGCAAGTCACCATCAAAACTGCTTATCCTGCGTCACGTACAAATCCTTCGTGGTTTTAAATTCGAGGTTGAATTTGAGTTTTAAAAGGAGCACTACTGTTTTACAGAATTCCACCTTATATACAAATACAATCATTCCGAAATCCAACCCCTTTATTTTTATTTTTATTTTTAATAAAAGATCGGGTTATCGTAGAATTCACAATGATATTTACCCAAAATTACACAAAATGAAAGAAAATAAAGGGACCATGAATTAAATGTAGGATCCAAGTTATAAGAGACATGGAACATATGTATGTTCAATTACAAAGCATATAATCCTATCTATAAAAAAAAATTACTGTGCTAACCGAAGGAGTGAGAAACATGAAGAACACGGACTTCTGATATTTAGAAAATTCGATTAAACCTCTTTGAGCCCCTAAAATTTGATACCTCTTCATCCTCATGTTCTTTACAAAGTAGATGGGGGTATGGTTAAACTGAAACTAACAAGTGAATGGCCTCTTTTTCTTTATTTTAAAAAAAAGATAGCAGGCGGTACAAATCATACAAAGAATTGATCACTTCTTTTTTGAAATGGCTTTTTTTCTTAAAATGAAAGTATTCACCGCCTAACCGAATCACTGTTTCGTTATTGATTTATAATATGTAGATTTAAATGTAATCCCAATACACTGGAACTCGCTCTTGTATCTCCAAAATATTCAACATAATTGGAATCCACAATAGGTTATGTTATTTATTTTTGTCATTTTTTGTAAGCAAATAGCTAAGCAACTCCTCCATTGTATCACCCGTAAAATTACTTTATTTGAAAAAGAGTTCTAAAGGGACCAAATATTCCTCGCCAATTATTATTATTCCAGATCCAAATACACAGTTTGAAGCGTTTTGAAGTTACATACGAATACCCTTTTGCTGTCGAATTAATATACATGTTTAAATCTAGCCGTTATCTTTATTTATCAACTTTAGAATTGTTATTTAACAAGAGACTAAACATCACACTTATAAGTTTACATAAGTTTTTTCTAATCTAAACGTGTGTGTGCATTTTGTTTATTTTTAGCTTCAATAAACGACATGTATCTTTTGTCGTCAAGAATAAAAGATAAACAAACAATGCTTGAGCATACTTTTGAATTTAGATATTTTAATTAAACTTTGTTTAACATATAGTAAGGTAGATATCATTGAACCTTTATAATCATATAAAAAAATATATATTAATGCCATATGCCGCGATACTTCCTTTTACAAGCACCTAATAAAAATCTTATTTCCTTTTTTTTAATGGATATTATGCCAAATAATGATTATTCAAATTGAAGAAAAAAAAAGTTTCTTTTATCGCAATCGTTGGTATATCTGACGTTAGTGGTCTATAATTTATGTTGTCACCATCCTTTCAGCAGTTTTTATAATAATGAAATTGAAAAGGTGCAGATAAACTATGAAGGACCTCATTGATTAGCTAAATACCACTGCATTGGTTTTACCCGTTTAATAGAGCAGATGGATTTATATTTATGACATGCGAGGCTATTGATCAGATTGAAATACATCATACTGTGATTTTCTGTCATGATATCCGATTAGGTAAAACCCATTTGATAACTGGGGTTCCTAACAGTTAATAGTTTTAGTATTTTTTACAATTTAAATTAGGAATGTTCCAGAAAGTAAAGACGAATATGACACGAAGAACTTACATATATCGATCATTATTTATTAGTATTCATTTCTGTTCTGAAAGATCGGAATATACTTCCCTTGCAGTAATGGATGGAGTCGATACATACTTTTATTTGTATATTTGTCATTGTATACTATAATTTGGCTGACCTAGATGTTTGAAATTAGCTTTATTAATTTGATACATGATGCTCACATCTGCTTTTTACTATTATTATCTTTATTATTGCTATTACTACTGTTATGCAAAGTGTAATGATCAATAGTACCTTGTATGTGCATACTTGATAAAAGAATTACGTTAACGGTTCCAATTATACTTCCTTTAGGAGGAAAGGAGAAAGTTTGGAATGCTTAATTTTCTATCCCAGTGAACAATATATACTTGCATAAATAATAAGGGTGTCGGTAAATCCGACTTCTTGAATATTTATACAAAAAGAACATAAAATTATTGTCATAGCATTGCATACATGTGCATGTGTGTCATCATGACTTGCTTTACATGGATTATTTTTTAGTTTATTAAGGAACTCTGATGGCAATATATAAAGTTGGTTTTAAACGGCTCTTCTTGAGCTAAAGCTTCGGCTTTTTTTAAAGTGGTTTGGTTAATGGTGATCCAAATTAAACCTGTGTGAAATCGGATATATCAAAATAGTCCTGGATTTAAGTACATTGTTAATAAAAAAAAGAAAAAAGAATGAGAAAAAGAAGTTTGAACTGCTTATATTGTCAAGAAAAAGATATCCAGTTTATTTAAGTCTTTAATATCTCTATAATCCAATTTAGTTATTATGAAAATTCCGTCATTATTCTTATTGTTACTATCTACAAATTGACTACATGTACTAAAATACGTTTTATTCTGGAAAGAATGATGGATCCTTAATTGGAGATAAACATCCGTATATAGCATTGCAAATTTTTTTGACTATTTGCTTATCCTAAACATTAGAGTTACAACTGTGGCTTCAGTATATACATGTATTTTTTTTTCATGTGTAGTTTTAAATCACCCCAGCATTTATACATCATTTGTAGTTTGAGTCAATTCATCCTCATTGAATAGTAATAAAAATACAAGTAGTTTTACGGTAATTTCAAATGTACGTATTTTTTGAGACTCAAATGGAGACAGCATATGTTTGTATCTATTTTCTTTTGCTCAATCAACAAATACTGACCCAAATTGGCGCATGGGGCTTTTTATTATTTATTATTTGTGAGGAGCATGCAAAGTAAACACTCTAGAAATACTATTGAATATCCTTTTAAAGATAAAATTATGCACTTCTTCTAATTACAAACAACACATAGCGATGTTTATTAACATGTTTTTGTATTCTTGAAACAAGGCCACAAATTGAAGAGTACTAAATGCAGCACCTCATCATTCTTTATTATTGTATTTTGTTCATTTCTCTCTCTCTTGCTCTCGTGAAATTGCTATTATTACGAATAAGCAACAACCTTTAGGCAAAAGTCTCTTTCTTTTAATCATCAGATCATCTTTCAAATAGAGTTTAATTTTTGAAGCTATACTCAGCATGTCTGACATCTTCAGTAGGTAAACTAAACCTTTTTTATGTATATATTTCCTTGGTAAATCATTAAAGCTCCTATTGTTGGTATATTTGTCATATATATTATTCAGGAAAAGTGCAAATATAAAGAAATATAGCAAAGAATTAAAAAAAAATACCTGAAGCTATTATTTTCCTAGTCGTTGGTTCTACACAAAAAAAAAAAAAGTAATCTCACTCACTTCTATCTTTCTAGAATTTGGAAAGAATTTGAAATGAATAATGAAATGTAAACCTATAATAACAATGTTGAGGCGTATATACACATATGGAATGTAAATCATCTCGAATGAAATATTCTTTTCTCTTCTTCAATGCCTACCAAATATTTTTCATCATGTTTTGACTTTTTATTTTCCCACCATTTTTTATTTTCGTTCCAGTAAAAACCTTGCAATTATTTTGTCATGTGTTCACAGGTCCCTAAATTGAATTTGAGCCAATGAGATGTACGTTTAAGCAAGTCGTCAGAAATGAGTCAGCTGGATCAAGCCGTAAGAACTCTCTCGTAAATTGAAAAATCGGTGCGTTGATTCAATTTAATGTTATAATCTACGCGTGCCCGTGCTATTTGTTCTAACACGGGTGGTAATAATGCAACGGAAGTGCTAATATTATGTAAAGTAATAAAGAGTTATTGAACGTCGTTGTTTCACCAACTTTATAATGACATTATAAGCTTTTGTTTTAATTGACATCGTACCCTTTGTGTATTTTTTTTTTCTTGTTCCATAGTCAGTTGGGAAGATGAATTGATGTGTGAGTATTAAAAAAAGTGTCACCATGCTTTATTTTTTGAAAAAAAAAAAAGTTGCAACCACAAAGTCTACAGGTCTTAACCAAAGGAAATCTCGGGAAAATATATCCTCTCCTGAACTGAACCCAAGGTCTAAACTGCGGTTAGACGTAGTAAATGCATTGGTATTGGAGACTTGAGAATAAAGGTAAGTGATACCAATAATGAGGTTCTAGTTTGTGAACTAAACACTTATATTCATCATTCTGTTTTTTTATTGAAAAATGGTTACGTTATGAAGATACTTATTACTTGCCATTGGTAAATGCCGACTCAAGTTGACACAGATGGAACGGAACCAAAAAACGCAAAATCTGGAAATCACAGATTGGCACCGTAAAATAACATTCCGTTTTTTTTTCTTGCTATAATTCACATAGATAGGTCAATTACTACCATTTCCTTTGAAATTTAAGATTTTTGTGAGACTCTGGTTTCCGTTTATAAATGTGCTATCAGCACTACCATTGATGTTAAAGGAATAAATGTTATTATATCTAGAGTGCTATTAAAATAAAGTTAAATTAGGTGCTCTCAATTTCAGAGAGTTTCTGCATTCCGTCCTGGCTTCTATTTCATTTTAACGTGGCTATTTCCTTTTTAAGAGTGTTGGCCAGAACAAACCTCCCGCCTTTGAAAGTCTAAATTTGGAAAGAGGAACTACAAAAAAAGAAATAGAAGCCAGCACGGAACGCAGAAACTCCCTGAAGTTGAGAGCACCTATTGAATACATATTAGGAAATAGAGGTACAAATTCGCTAAACGTATCATTGTACTATACGATTTATATCAAGATATTAGACAGATTTAATAACAGCCCTCACTGAACTTTAATTTTTTTTTTAAGCGTGAAGGTGGACAGAATACCTACCCTTTTTTTTATTATTCCGCTTTCAACTGATTAATTAAAATAAAATGGAAAGTGCACAGACTCTATGAATAGTAATGGCTTGTTGAAGAGAAACAGTATTGAAAGAAATTTTTGTGATATCTCACTCATGAAGAGACGATAGGAAAGTTAAAAACGTGCATCTTCATCTTGATACACAAAGAGAGGAGCTTGTGTGATACGATGCACAAACACAGAGGTACAGACTGGATAAATGTTTATTTTACGTTAAGTTATTTTTCAGGTTGAGATGGCTGTCCTCCTGTTTCATCAGCTCAATTACCTAACCATAATAAACAAATCAAGTGTTATTTTAATTAATTCATAAAAACAAACAGCCATGTAAGCGGATTTCCGATCTAGGTTAAACTAAAGAAAGAAATGCCCAACAAAAAAAGAGGATACATGTAATCAACTTTTTATTTTTATTTTTTTTGAGTAAATGCTCAACTGGTAATAACAGAAGGAAGACGTAAAAAAATATATATCTATTTACTAGACAAGTTATTATTCTTACATCAAGTAGAACCAAGTTCATTAACTGATGATAAATGACCCTTAAACTAAATATACGTTACCGGTTTGACAGTTGAATGCCGGTTCAAAAACAGACTATACACTATTTTCACAAATTAATCGCGCATTTTA
This sequence comes from Backusella liffmaniae, assembly GCA_024140265.1. NCBI lineage: Eukaryota > Fungi > Mucoromycota > Mucoromycetes > Mucorales > Backusellaceae > Backusella > Backusella liffmaniae. The sequence continues at coordinate 18,005 of VCJE01002829.1, read as the reverse complement.
AAAATAAAAATTGCGTATTTCTTAGAAAAAAAATTGCACACTTCAAAAATAAAATTTTGCGCCATTTTAGAAAATTTTATAATACAAAATATACATAAAAGCGCAAACTTCACAACGCAAATTATTATTTTTGAAGTGTGCAATTTTTTTTCTAAGAAATACACAATTTTTATTTTTAAAATGCGCGATTAATTTGTGAAAATAGTGTATACTTATCTTAACAAAACTAAGCTAGTAATACATTTTATTTTAAGTCGGCATAGTGTATACATTTATGGCTTTTATAGAAAAGCAGATGGCTGTGAATATTCTAACTACACTTTCTCACCCTCTAAAAAAAAACAGATGTAAAAAAATGTATACATTTTTTATATTTTTTATATGACGATTCAGGAGGCTACTATTTACACTAGGCTAATCACTCTATTTTAAAGATGGTGTCATTTTATCCGGCTCTTTTCACATTTTGTGTTTCTACTGTTTACAACCTTCAGACTCATCATCCTATCATCCGTTATTGACGAGTTTACCTAATGTGTACAGCGTCCCATAATAAAAGGTTAGCATATATACTAAATTAAAAAAAAAATACATCCACATGACAAGATCATCAACTTCATCATCAAAAAGCGTCTTGCTATTTTAATTAGCCTGATTGGGAATCATTTAGTAAGACGATGTCTAGCTTTTCTTGATTATTGATGGGTTGAATAGTCACTCTCCTCAAAAAAAAAATCGGATTGGACTGAAAATAAAGCAGATGATAGTTATGCAATAAAAGTTTGATCACTACTTTCATACTTACCCTGACGGGCACAAGCATTGTCGAATGTATTTTATTATTATTAAAAAAGCGCACTACTTGTAGTGGCTTTTTCCATGTGATGAATATGTATAGAGGCAAATCATTCAAGTTACATTTGTAGCATGCCACTAGGATTTTTTTTAGGGCTCCGTAAATGATTTTGAAATTCTCCATAGGTAATATCTTTTGAAAATCATAAAGTTGACTCCTTCTTAGTATGATATGCATTGGCTTTCAAAAAAAAAAAAAAAGATGACAAGAGTTTGCAGAATAGCTATGATTTGTATGTCACCGTAGTTCACGATTCGAAAAATAAATAAATACGTGACAGCATTTCAGTTGATTTCACTGTATCAAGATACTTACAAAACACCACATATACGCTTTTAAAGCAGGTTCTTAGAATGGCCGATCCAAATATACCTCCTCATAAAGCTATACTATGGTGCTATGGGCATAGATATTCGCTTTATGGGTTCTATACACGACTGAGACCTTGTATGCATCAAGCTGAGATATAAAATTTCCTATAAACTGACATATACTACGATTACAATGGAAAGAAGTAAATTCCAAACCTTTTTTCATCTTTCCGGAAATCGATTTGGTTCCTTTTGGATTTTATTTTTGTTACAACTAATAAATACACGCCTTGAAAAGTCGTTTACCCGTGTTTTAGAAGGTTTTGGGAGTAACTCCAGAAACTGGATTCATACAAATTTAAAGATTCATGCTTATTAGAAATCATGGTTTTATTTACTGCCATTGCAGCGTGATGAAAATGAAATGTATCTATTTGTTAGTCATTTGAGTAAACATTTAAGTACTTAACAAGTATAGCATCTAAAGGGCAAAGTATCTCTCTAAAAAAATAGTTGGAGGGTCCTTATTCCTGTCAAGCGAGCAAATTCAACATGATAGTGTTGTTTCAATTATATACACATTTCCAACAATTGGGAGTAATAAAGGTGTAGCATCTACTACAGGTCTCACAAGAAGGAGTTCAAATTGGAAATCAGTTTGTATTGGTAAAGTTCACGGTTTTCGCGTACAGGCAGTGCACTTTCTAAAGGATGCGGAGAAGTAAATAAATGTTTGTGTAATATATGTGGAGCTTTCTCATCTCAGGATGCATGAATAAAGTAGTAAGAATACAAGACACATTGTCCTTTAAAAAGACATTTATTTTGACAAAAATACACTCGAGACTCAATGTTTTTGTATTTACAATTCTTTATTTCCATTTTTCCAGAAAACTCGGAAAATTCAGAGCTGCATAAAACGCTTGATCTGATAATAAAAAACCTAAAAAAAAAGGAATGAGCTGCTATACAATTGCTCAACGTCAATTTAGTCATTTTGTAGACAAAGAATGGCACGATCATCCGAGAATAAAATTGTCTCATTTCATGACGTTTTAAATGTACAATAACTTTAAAAAACATGCCAACGTTATTCTCGGATGATTGCGCCATTCTTTGTCTGCAAATGACTAAATTGACATGGAGTGATTAAGAGTAATAAAATAGGGCCAACTACTAACATGAGAATTCGGTTATACATACTATACTTTTTTATTTTTACGCATCAAAAATAAATAATTGAAAAAGGATCTCTTTTGTAATATTCAACGATTACAATTGTAGTTTATTTTTATTGTTAAAGAACATTTTCTTTTAATTTAACTTTAAGCTGTCAAAAATGAAATTGACAGCGGAAAACCAAAAAATGAAAAACACAACCTTTTTTTTTTCTCATAAAGAGAATGATTGGATGCGTGTGTGTATGCGCCAGTTTATACTCTCTCCTTCAACCCCTTTTCTCTCCATCATCTGACCAAATATTTTTACTCTATATGAAAGCTAAATGCCAAGCAACGATGTAATGCAATGATTTAATGCAAGATAATGAACTTGAGGCAGCCTTCTATTCCAGATAAATTTCTATTTTATGCATTTTATTCACAAACTTGGAAAATAAGTAAATATGTAAGCGTGAGAAGATTATTCATTATGCTTTTTGGATGGTTCCCCTCTTATGATCGGTTTATGAATAACTTTATTTCTTCATTTTACAACTAAAGAATGTTTATTTTAAGTCAAATCCAGGTAAAGTATTTTGGGTGGCACGAGCTGTTGCATTTAAATATGAAAAAGTACTTTTTTTTTTAATAAAATCAATATTAAAATGGGCGGTTATTCATGTTTAAACTTTCTGAAGCACGATTTCTTATCTTTCCACTGTATTAGTTTTATCTTTTAAAAACAAAAGAAATACTTTAATTCTTGTCAAACAAGCAAAATGAACTGGGAGATCAAAAAAATCGACA
>VCJE01002828.1:19848-32011 GCA_024140265.1 Backusella liffmaniae | reverse complement strand
GCCATTCCTCAATATTAGATAACCGTCTCATATCAATCTTGGTTACACCAGGTCCCACAACAAACTGATATTTATTTATAATGGTATAAATCGTGATGAAAAACATTCTTCTTGGATTTAGAAAGTGACACTTATGTGTCATATCCTAAAATACACATGTCGACTTGAGTCCAATTTTTGAAAAATAGTGCTGCTTTAGTAATATTAGATTATTATTTTTTACTTCTTAGCTGTGGCATACCGCGCAACACTTGTTCGCTATTGCAATTGCCTTTTTTCTCAAATTGATGAGAAAAGGGGGAGAAATAAAATAAGAAAAATTGAGGAAAGTATAAATGCAGACAAGCATAATGTAGATACCAAGAATGGGGAAAATCATAACGTAGGGATCAAAATAAAAAAGTAAATATGAATAAAATTAGTAATTTATTACATAACATTGATATCAATTATATAATATTTATGTCTAATTTACTGAGAGTAAACGGTGCGCAAAACGCTATTTATAAAACACGATCCTTTCACTACTTCAGCAGCTTAATTTTAATAATGTACAAATTAAATACATCTTGTTTTAAATCAAGTGAAGAAAAGGAATTATATTTATCTTCTGGGACACTCAAATACAACATTTGAGGTTGATGTATCATGAGTTCTGATTTATATGGGGTATAAACTGGGTTTGCTATATTAATTTTAAAAATAGTCCCCTAGGCGACGTTTTTGAAAGTACCCATTAAGTAAACAAGTATATTTTCTTCATATTTTAACCTGAGTCATAGCAATACAAAAATATACACAATTTATATTTTGACATCCAAAAATGCTTACATAATACAACTTTATTATAGTGATTTGATAAGAAATCCGAATCTCCTTTGACCCACTTTTTCTCATTCACTTTTTCTCAGCTATTACTCTCCCTTTTCTCATTAGTTTTAAATATTTCTCAACAATTTGAAAAACTTTTCTCATTAATTTGAAATTTATTCTCATTTTCTTGAAAAAGGGTATATGCAGTTAGATTTTATTATTTTGTTGGTGTTGCTTTTCTTCTACGTTTTCTTGCATTTACGAATCCATCGTCTTCTTCTTGTATAATTGTTATTTGATTTATCGTCTAAATTACCATTTGAAATATCCCAGTGTGTACTTGTATAAACCCATCCATCCTTATCAGGTGTTACCATTATTTCTATGATGGTTAATAATAAGAATTAAAATATAATAATAATAATAATAATAGTATTGCGCATTTATATCTTTACCAATATCAAGTTTATCATGTACCCAAGGACCTGATTTATCCAATACCCAATTAGTTCCTAGCCAATTATATCCTTTTGGTGGTAAAATGTCTTTTATCGTTTCGAATCCACTCATGCCCGAAAAGTTTGACCATGGTTTTCTCTCATGATGAAGCAACTGATTACAAATTAGTAAGTATGCAATCAGTATGATGATTAAAAAGCTGGCTTACCTTGGTACCAAAACCTGTTTCATATGAATATCTCTGATTTTCATACACAGCAATCTCCTGCATCTTGTCTTGATTTACCAATACCTTCTCAGTGTGGTCATACCATGTCAACACTTTATCCGCAGGTGACTCTGTCTTTTTCTTATTGCTCAGTTTTTGGGGGAGTTCCTGGAGTAAATACTTTGCAAACTTTGTGTTTATCAAAAACATGGCAATCCCACCGACCAAAAGAATAGGCTGAATTGGAATAAACCAGATTGTGAGCGACATGACAAAAAACGAGATAATTGTAGCCTGAAAGATGCGCATCGTTTGTGCTTCCGATGACCAATCAAAATAATGGGCATTTGCAGCAGCCAAATCATAAAGGTCAGACATTTCACCCATCATATTTTGAAGATTTTGCATGTTTCGACCATACTCTGGCGAGTTCTCAGAGACTGGGAAAATTCCAAAACGATAGCTTGTTACTTGCTCTTGCTCTCTTTTTTGATAGCCTGAAATAATGATTTGCAATAAAATGATATGTGGTACAAGTAGCAACAGTTTGGGATACAAGCCTATGAATAATAATAAATTAGCCATTTATGGAAACTTTACATATAAACCATCATGATACTTTACAAACAAAGCAATAGATGATCATGGCCGTTAACGTATCAATAGGTTTATCCCAGCTTAATAATAAAATCACACTATCTCGAAATGCAAACATTGGTCCACATCTTGAACTAAATCTTACAAAGTTTTTGCCAGTGTTTTGTCCACTTAAAGGTGGTAAATTTGCGAGATAATCGTTCACTGGAATATCTGGATCTGCTGAATGGAGTGCTGCTGATACAATTACATCTCCAACTTGTTCGTATTGACTTTTTTCAGCCGTAGGTAGCTTTAGGCCAGTTGGTAAGGGTTGGATCGATTTCCATGCCGCTGGCTTCTTTGTTACTGGGTTACTACAACGGGCTACATTACTCTGGCAAACAACATGACTAACAGCACCGCAACCTTAACAGCCCCCATTCTACGTGTCAATGAAGAGATTCCATTGTTGTCAATTGTGATTTAACTCACCTTCACATTTGCTTCCTTGACGTACCAAGCCCCACAATAGCCCTTGACAGCCCTCGCAATATGTTGGTCGAGAGAAGTTTGTATCTTTAAAACGATGTGCCATTAAGAAGAATGTATATCTCGTTTATTAATGAAGGACACTACTAGAAGAGAGAAAAGAATATATTAAACTTATAATGGGAAGTTATAAAAAAAATTGACACGTGAAAAGCATTAACTTCAAGTGTTGCTTTTAGGCTCCGTTAATAAGTGGGTTTGTGAGTTTGCTTCATTGACAAATGAATCAGCGCAAGCTTTTATCTTTTTTAAAAAGTAAAACACTGGAATTGCTATTTTCATGAATAATTTAATGGTTTTATGCGATCTAGAACGCATAAGAAACGATAAAGAGTAGATTTCTTTATGTATAGTAATGATATGAATATTAGAATTCGAAGTAACGAGCGACAGTTGTTTGATCGCCAAATCAGTGAGTGATAATGAGCAAAAGTGAGCAAAAATGAGAAAAATAAAAGTCAGTCAGCCATTTCCCCTGAAACAATTCACATCTTATGCAAATTACTCTTTATGTGTGTTAATAATATTGGTACAAATTTGATACATTTGACTAAAATACAGAAGAAAAGTATGATTCAAATGTATTTATATATATATCTTCATTTCAATAGAGATAAAAATATACTCTGCAAGAAAAACTGTTCGATAACAGCCTAGTAATTAATAAGAATTAACTTTACTTGGTTATGAGTATTGCTAAGCACTATAGTTCCGTCAGTAAGTAATGGGATAAAAACTTTCTTCTACTTTTATTTAACTCAAAGTCTCAAATTGTTCAAGGAGATGTAAAAAAAACACCCTTTTCAAGATATGAAACTCTTAACCAAACCATAAGATAAATTGTACAACGTCATGACCGCCTTTAAATCAAGCTATCCTTTATTCAATATCTTGGCTTTGACCAAGTCCAAAGGATTATTATTATTGCTAAGCTCGTTGTCAAATATATATATATATACCATTGCACTGTTCCAAAATAAAATACAACGTTCAAAATGGCCTAAATCCTGTACTTTTAAAGTCACTTCTTTTGGAAGCATCTCATTCATTACTAAGTTCAAGTTTTTATTATTATTGATTGAGGTGTTGATTTTAATTTATTTTAAAGGAAATATCATGTTATTCTGGTTGCACCAGCTCAACTTTTACTACTGGCTTTTTATGACTTCCTTAGCACAGTTAATTTGATTTATTCTGTTCATTCCATAGATTAAAAAGTCGTGTATCGACTTTCTCTCTATCATTATCTAAACCTTAAAAAGGTACATTTTATGAATAAGGTATCTCTTGGATAATGGAAATTAATAAAATATTAAGATCCAACATCTTACAAACTGTAACCTATTCCTTTTTTCAGAAGAAAAAAAGTAACTTGGAGTGCTCTTTAATTTAAAAGTCATCAGTGATTTGCTATTAATCTGTCTTTTGAGAACTAGGTACGAACCCAGTTAGTTTCTGATGAAATTTAAACTGCTTATTCATCTTTCTGAATTAAAGTAAATGTTTTTAAGTTACGGTATAGTTATATTTATTCCTTCAATACTATCTCCCAAGTTGATGCCATTTAGGCACGGAGCATCGGGTTTTTAAATCTATCTGAGTGATCAGATAAAAGCTCAACAAAAAAGGGACATTTGGCTCAAAGTATCAATATACAACCTTGCTCATGGAAGTTCTTTTTATTATACTCTCTTACTAATATATGAAAGAATACGCAAAAGACTTTGAGTTAAGTGCAGCTGTTAACATCATATGAAATGAAACATTAATGATATCTGATGACCTACCAATGTTTGTTATTGTATTCAGGTAGTTACTTGTGTAACAGCCTTCCTATTACACAGCTCGAGTGAGTAGATGTGATATCAGTGCCTAAATGGTAAAATAAAAGCATAAACAAATAAGCTATAAAAATAGAAAGGAGCACAGATAACACGTAAATGGATCAAGAGGGTTCTATAGGGCAATTTGTGATAATAGTTAATAATAGTCTTTACAATATTCAAACAAGAGCTTTGACTTATACATTTCTCATTCATATGACTACTTTTCGCGTATTTCACAAAAACCTATATATATTCCTCACCAAAGAAGAGCGAAGCAACATGAAAAGTGCCTCATCTCACGAAGTACAAAAAAAAACATAGCTGACTTTAGAAAGAAATAGAAAAATGGAGATGCTTCTCAGAAAAGTAAATGTAAATACTATTAAAAGATCCTCCAAACATGAGTAATTGTGTTTTTCTGTATCAGCTGCATGAGTGCCCCTTATAATTAAGAAGTAACTGATGATGAAGAAGAACGTGGTCTTAAGTCAACAAAAAATTAATCGATATTCCTTTTTTTTTTTGTATCCGCTTTTCTTGTGAGATAAAGCGTTACTTAATGCTACGGATCAAACGGTGTACAAATAGGAAAGATATTTCTGTTATCACAGAGAGTATTTTTGTATAGTGTTTTATTTTAAAAAAAAAAGCAGTGAGATTTTTTTGTCAACCTCATAAACATTATAAACTTTAACTATTAGGATCCAATTTAATATGGTTCTTGTTATGCGTAAACTTAACATAAATAATAATAATAATAATAATAAAATAAGGCAAAAAAAAAGGAAAGACTGATAATAGCAAATGTGCTACAGCTCTCACAATCTTGTCAAATTTTATATTAGATATGCTTCATATTTCACTATTAATCTTGTTTAAGCTGATTAAACAAATTGTTTTTTGATCCTCAAAGAAGTAGCCTCATATATTTTTTCCTATTCACCTTTTTTCTTTTTACTTTGTTAAAGTAAAATAAACCAAGGACCTGGTATTAATCTTTTCATTTCGCAGTTGGAAAACAAAAAGACTGTATACGCCACCCTTTTATTTTACTGGTCATTGTATAACCCATACGTTTTGTAATAGTGCGATTTCATTGAGTACAACGAGAATGTGTGCGAGGTGAAGTGCTCGTTCCCACAATATTTTTATCACTGATTTTACTTGCTTATACTTAAATGTATAACACTCATGAACGCCAATAGTATTGTAATATTTTTTAAATATATAAACAAAATACATACTCTTTCATTTATATTCTGGTAGCAGTTTTAGTCCACTCTATTATTAAAATTATATGCAGATAAAAAATGATCATATTTTCTATTTGCTGTAAAAATTAAAAACGAAAATGAGGGGAGACGGAAAACCTACTCCGAGGTTGTACAATCCTGTGCTATTGAGCGGAACAGTGCATACAGTAAAAGCAAAGGGCATTTAATCCAATTCAAAAGGCTACATCAAGAACAATGAAATAAAATATATTTAAGTGATGTTTGTAAAGAACATAATAAATTAAAGTATAAACAAAAGTAAAAATAAACAGAAGATTATTTTTTGTTTACTGTTAAGGTTGTTGGCATGATTTTTTTAAGATTTGTACTCCCAATTACATTATAGGAATATGTTTTGATCCATTTGTCTTTCAGTACAAATTTGGTAGTCCCCTAAATTTGATTCCAAGATATATTTATACGAGTTACAGAAAAAAAAGGTCTTTATTACCTCTCCAACTCCTTCTTTTACACTCTACTTTTTTGATACCCTTTTATATTTTATATTGAAACCACAGTATATACCCTTAAATAACAATGAGCAACATATTTAAATTAATGAAAGGTGGAAAGAATAAACCCAAAGATTCTATATCTTTTGAAAGTAAACAACGCTCTATCCACCACTCAAGCTCAAGTAAATCCCTCTCACATACCGCAGCGCAGGAAAAAAGCAACGAAAGTCTAGCGCCTGATATTTCTGCAACATCAACATATCCCCTCTCAAAAACCAATATTCCTGCTGGGCAAAGCAATATCGACCAGAAGAAAACCGAAAGATTTAGTGCGCAAAGTCACCAATTAGATACCAAGCAAGATTACTTCAAGCCTACTGATAGACGTATTCGCCATATCTCCATACAATCTGCCGGACCCAGTACATTTAGTCAATCTGATGCAGGCTACTTCTCTTTGGTTGGAGACTCTGTCTTCAGTGAATTAACAAACGACTCTTACATTTCCTCTATTTTTAAGCCAGCAACAACATTACCGACAGATCATAATGACTTTATTATAAGAGCATATGATAGTTATATACAGCCAGTAGATGACATGCCGTTTTTTCTACTTGAAGAAGATATCACTGAGAAGTCCCTGTTAGATTACATAATGAACAACCCAAAGCAGGCATTTGATGTTTTTATTGACATTTTAAGAAATCCTGAAACAAAAAACAATAATAACCTAAAACAGCAGGTGTACAAAGCAGCTCAAACATGGAGTAAAACTGCCAATGACCCATCAGCCAAAGTCACTGTAGCAAAATGTAAACTATGTGGCTGGGGCACCCCTTTCAATCCACAGCAAGGCTTTTCCGAACTGAAAGATTTGGCTAACGAAGGTTGCTGGGAGTCTTATATGTATCTTGGTCAATGTTACTACTTTGGTGTCAACAAAACTGCCAATACCTTGGTGTCTTCCGGAAAAATACCACCACCAACTGATTTTATCCAACCTATTGATAGAAAGAAAGCCATTTTTTGGTTCGAGAAGGCCCTAAAAGTTCCCAGTGATGTTCATAGTAAATATCTTGATACCATGGTGGCCCATGCTCAACTATATGTCTCTGTTTCCAGATTCAGTCAAGATCAGTCAAACGAAGGAATAGAAAATAACATTAGCTTGCTTAAATCAAGTGCTTCGCTAGGTCACCGGTAAGATCCACTTGACGTTTTGATTTGTCACAAGTAACTAATATTTATCCAATTTATTATAGCATTGCTGAATTCTTATTAGGATTTCTCATCGAGGCTGGCTATGCTATTGATGAAACAAGCGCCAAGGAATATTACACAAGAAGTGCAAACCAGCTTTACACACCTGCTCAGATTCAACTAGGCATGTTATTGCTCCTAGAAGAAAAATCAAGTGAAGGGGTCACATGGCTCGAGAAAGCTGCTCAGTTGGTAAGACCCGCATTTTTGTGTAACCACGATACCATTTCCTAATTTTACTTGTTTTTTTTCGTAATTTTAGGGAGATTCAAGAGCTTCTTATCAGCTTGGTTTGATCCATGAATTAGGTTTGGGTGTCGAAAAAGATCATATAACTGCCATTTCAAACTATCACCGTGCCATTGAATTGAATAATACTATGGCTCAATTTCATCTTGGATACAATTACTTGCATGGAGGAATTGGTTTGACTAAAAATGTTGATATTGCCTACAAATATGTCTACGCAGCAGCAAAAGATGGCTACCCAGATGCCGAATTCCTTTTAGGTCTAATGTATCGTGATGGTTTACTACCTAAGCAAGCTTACTTCCAAGGTCGACTTCAAGCCCATAATTTTGATAAGACACGCTACGGACAGGAAGCTTTTTACTGGTTCAAGAATGCTGCAGATAAAAAATTACCTAATGCACTGACACAAATTGCAAGATGCCATCACGATGGTGTAGGTACACCAGTAAATGCTGCTTTAGCTACACAATACTTTGAACGTGCAATCAGCATACCCGGAAAACATATCTACAGTGCTCAGATTTCTTATGCTCAGTTTTTACAAAAAAACGGACATGATGAAAAGGCTTTTGAGCTATATATGATTGTGTCTGGTATTTCTTCTGACTCAAGCATGATATCCCCATTACTTGTTCGCACTGCCAAACGCACTGTTGCAGTCTATTATCTGAATAATGGTAATCCAGTTATTCCTTATAGACCCAATGATGGCTTTGATATTTTATCCCAGTTGGTTACAGATGGTGAGAAGGACCCTGAAAGTCACTATTGGTTTGCAGCTTGCTTTGAAGAAGGTGTTCCAGGAGTCTGTCGGGTCGACTTGAAAAAAGCATTCAGCCATTACTTAACTTCAGCTAAACTAGGTTACGCCAAAGCTCAATTCCAGGTAAATACTATCAAATAGCAGTTAGTCATACATAAACAAATAATAACGAAAATCTAATTAATTGTTTATTTATTCAGGTGGGCGTAATGCTTTGCAAAGGAAGAGGTGTCACGCAGAACCATAGGGAAGCATTCAATTGCTTCTTAGCAGCAGCTGAACAAAACCATCTAGATGCGTATCACCAAGTCGCTCTTTACTACTACAAAGGCAGTCCTGGTGTTACTCGTAATCTTGAAAAAGCAGATAGATACTTTAAAAAGGCAGCCGAGCTCGGAAAGCGTGATTCCATGGCAGGCTACGCCCAAACCTGCCAGGACAAGATAAGACTTATCAGAAATACTGCCACACCGACCAATCCACTTACTCTCGAACAACAAAAAGAAATTACTCGTTTGCAAAGTACCTATATTTATTGGTATAAGGAAGCCGCCAAACTTAATCATACCGCTTCTTTGAGAGAAGTTGGAAAACTTTATGATAGCGGTTTGGGCGTAAAGCAAGATTACGCACGAGCAAATTCCTTTTTCCAGAAAGCATCAGACCAAGGTGATCCTTTAGCTACCTTATTACTTGGAAGCAACTATGAAAATGGTTCAGGCATACCTATGGACAATGAAAAAGCGATAAGATTATATCATAAAGCTCTTGAATATGGACAACCTACGTAAGTAATTAGCCTCTAATGCAAGTGAACTACATAAAAACACAAAACTAATCATTTTATACAAACAGTGCTCTTTATGCCATTGCTAAATTACACGAAAAATTAAAAAACTATGAGGAAGCCTATCAATATTACCTCCGAGTACTTGGTGACTCTCGCATTTCAAAAAATACCCACTCTATTAAAATATCCAGCTTCAAAGTCGCTTTGTACAATCTTAATTATACTCCCACCTTTTCAGACAACTCCGATGGTAACTTATCACCTACTATACTTAACCTTCCTATTTCAACCTCTATGTCCCCGAATCAAGCATTCCAAGCGCTCTACAAACTTGCTGTTTACGATAACTTCCAAGAATCCTATATATGGATAGGTAAAGTATATTATAAACACAATACCATATTCGTATGTATTTATTTATTTTTATTTATTTTTTAGCCGAATGTTATGCTTCAGGAAACGGAACAAGTCAGAATATACCTGAATCTGTTCGCTGGATTAAAAAGGCTGCAGACGAAGCTCAAGATTTAAATGCTATGAAAAAGCTTGCTTATATGTATGAGCAAGGCATCCATGTTCCTCAAGATTTAACTCTGTCTCAAAAATATTTTCATACGTGTGCAGAAAAAAATAGTGTAGTTTGCCAACACAAATTAGGTGAGCCCTTTTAAAAAAAAATCCCTCTTGTATAATTTATTCTTTTTCATACTTCCCTTACCTCCATTCATCATATACTATTCTATACAATACTTTAAAAATTGTTTCATTTATCTATTCACCTATTGCTTATTTCTGATCATAATAATAATATATATTCTATTTTTTATATGTAAATTAATATTTTTATTTTTATTTTTTTTTATGAAAACAAAAAACAAATTACAAAAAAAGGAATGACTTTTTGGCGTGGTTATAAAAATATACCAATTAATCTTGGAATGGCTGTCGTTTGGTTTACTCGTGCAGCTCGCCAAAATTATCCTCCTAGTCACTGGGCACTCGGCCAAATTGCTCTTGAAAATGGAGACTTACATATAGCAATAGCTTGGTGGGAAAACGCCATTCGTATGGGGCCTACTCAAGGTCTCACTCACATGATGAATCTAACCGATGTTGACATTGATTTTCAAACAATTGCAGCAAGTTCAGAGGCGTTAGTGTCACTTGGAAAACTGATCGAACAGCCACCAGACATTGCCATTGAGCCTAGTCTATTATTGGATAGAGATGAGGCTAACTTAATTTCTAGAAAAATACAAGAACGAAAAGGTCTAGCGTTACGTTGTTTTGGTCATGCAGCAAGTATGGGTAATCTCGAAGGCATGTATCTAGCAGCTCAAATTTGGCACAAAGATAAAGATTACCCTGTCGCTTTGGAATTTTACGAAAAGGCTGCTCGCGAAAATCATATTCCATCTCGCATCATGTATGCTGCTTATCATATTTACGGCCTTGGAGGAATGGAAGTAGACGCTATAAAAGGTTACAATGTAAGTGCGATTAGAATTAGATGTTTGTATGCAAAACTTGTTAATTTAAATACAATTTTGGTCATCTACTATTTATATAAATGTAACAATTCTTGTTTGTTTTTAAAAACATATATAGGAACTAGTCGAATGTGCGAAAATAAACACTTCTGCATACATTCATCTCGGAAGATGCAAAGAAAGGGGTCTTGGTACAGAAAAGGATATTAATGAAGCAGTGCATTGGTACACATTGGCAATAGAGGAGGCAGATGACTCCGAGGCAATGTTTCGTCTTGGGCAAATTTATGGACAGGACAAGAACGATGATAAAGACTCTCCTGATAATGGAAATATGAAAGCCGTCTATTGGTACCAACGTGCTATTAGCAAAGACGATCATCCGCGTGCACATTTCAAACTCGCATTTTATTACGTTCAAGGTATTACTGCTTCATTTGGTAAAAAACGTCTCCTTTCTCCTGATTTGGTAAAAGCTGCCCGTCACTTCCGTAAGTCCGCACAAGCAAATGATCCTGATGCAATGATTGAATTGGGTCAACTTCTTCTTTCGAGGCACAACCAGGATAATGCACTATTTGAACCTGAACTTCAGGAAGAGGGAATTCTCTGGCTTGAAACTGCTGTTGAGCAAGGCTCTCGTGATGCTTGCCGTGAACTTGGAAACCTGTATCATTCAGGAAGAGAATCAAGTGAGACAAATAATACTGGTTTCTTTCCTGTATACTCAATTTGTCAAGATTTCGAAAAGTCTTTTGATTATTTCAATTCTGCTGCGAATCTCGACGACAAAACATCTGCACTATTTTTAGGGTCCTATTATGAGCATGGAATTTGTGTTCCACCAAATATTAATCTCGCAAAATCTTGGTATTCTGCCGCAATCGATTTAGGGTCATCTTCTTTGGATGAAGTAATATCCCTTGACCATCCTTTGGGATGGTGGCCGGCACAACTTTGTCTTGCACGTGTATTATACCAGTCAAATGAGACACGCAAAGAAGCTTATTCTCTATTTATGGCCGTGTATAAGCACCAGCCAGAGCAGCACATGCCTTACCTTGAGTTTATACTAGCACAATACTACCTTTATGGCTATGGTGGCGTCGAAATCAACATGGAAGAAGCTGTATTAAAATTGACTAATTTGGCCGATTGCGGTCATACAAAGGCATTCTTTCATCTTGCGCAATGCTATGAACGTGGTTTAGGTGTCAAAATTGATCCTGCCATGGCATTGCACTGGTATGTACAGCTTGTACACAACCCTGTCTCTGATCCAGATAATTTAGACGAAGATGATCATGATGATCTATGCCGGGCATATTTTAGATTAGCCGAATTTTATCGATTGGGTGAGGTGGTTCCAGTAGACAACGAAAAAGCAAATTCACTATATCGAATTGCTGCGGAACGAGGTACGATCATTAACTTTCATTTAAACA
>VCJE01002825.1:7909-19069 GCA_024140265.1 Backusella liffmaniae | reverse complement strand
AAAAAAAAAAAAAATACGCATTGTAACTAATAAGCAATTCAATATTTATATCTTTAATTTTATCTTTATTATTACTTCCATTTTTATAATTATATCAGCAAAAAGTCTGTTTGCTGTATCGATTAATAAAAGTTTTATGTTATCATCAAGGCCACCGTTATCAACATCTCTTGATCAGCAACCAGTTAAGTTTCAGGATCGTTATCCAAAACACTTTATTTAGACCGAAGAGTCTTAAAATGTCGCTTAGCATTTCGTGGCTTCAATAGATTTCGCTTTCTATTTGCGCGCAGAATAGTCAAATAGTAACTGGACTCTTCATGAAAAACACTTTCTGTTTCCAGCGAGTATATCCTTGCTTCTTCTTGATTTCGTATAAACACATGCGTAACTTCGTTATTTGGGTTTTTACTTTTTTTCATTACCCTCGAGAACCATTTATAAGCCTTTCCATAATTTTGAGGGACACCTTTACCATAAAAATACAGCAATCCCAAGTTGTAAAAACCTCCCAGGGGTTCATATTTAGCTGCCATCTTGTAGTATCGAAGTGCCAACGAATAGTCTTGCTGAACGCCATCTCCATATTCATAAAGGAGCCCAATGCTTCGTAGAGAGTATCCCTTATTACGAATCTTCATCTTCTTGTACCATTTCAGTGCCTTTGAAAAATGCTGAATATCTTGGCTGCCAGCGTGATACATCGTACCAAGGTAGTAGGCAATGTTATTTTCCAAGTCATTTGCAATTCTTGTATACCACTCAATAGCCTGCCCGTAATCCTTGCTTTCCATACCACGTCCAAGTCTATACATATCTCCAAGATACCGTTGTGCTTCTCGGTCACCTTCTTCCGCTGCTCTTTTAAAATAGATGAACGAGATTTCAAAATCAATTTCGTCGTAATACCTCCTTCCCAGATCATAGCAGTCTTCTTTATCCATTTGGTTAACAGACAATGTAAACCATGTGATTGCTTTGCTACGGTCTTGGTCAACGCCATGTCCATGAAGATACATATCACCTAGTTGAACTTGGGCATCCAGATAGCCTTTTTCTGCTGAGAGAGTTAAGTATTGACATGCCTTAGTATAATTTTTCGGAACAACGGTAACAGAGGATGAGGAACGAAGAGGTTGACGGACAGGAGGACAAATTGATGGATTCTCTTTATTGTTATGGTTTCTTCTTTTTTTTCTTCGTTGAGGTAATCCAAAAAAGTTTGATTCATCGTTTCCCTTCTCGGATAAATCTAGATCAACTTCTTCATTTGATATAATCCCGTTGTAGTAAACCATTCCAAGTTGATATTGCTGTATTCTACCTATGTCTTTTCGGATTACATCGTATGTTTCTAGTCGTTTGAGAAGATCGTTTTCTTTATCTGGATTTTCGGAATCGTAATCCACAGTTATATATTTTTTTGCCTCTGAATAACCAAATTTGTTGTAAGACCTAGTGAAGTACTTCAAAGCATTCTCTTCATCTTCTTCTACACCAAGCCCATATTTATAAAGTGACCCTATTTTGAAGCACATGCGACCTAGAACATCATTGTAGCTGATGTCATTTCGTTTGCTATATTTTTCAAAATTAGATAATATTTGAAAAAGTTTCTTGTAAAACACAGATTCGTATGGTTTATCGTCGTACAGGGCATATAAGTTGGATATCACATTTGTGTTTCCCTGTAGATAAGAGCAAGTATACCATTTCAATGCTTCAAAGAGACTTTTATCGACCAATTCACCACACTCATACAATCTCCCCAAAGCATACTGCGAACCGGCGTGCCCCAGCTCTGCTGCCATGATATAACAGCTCGTTGCTATTTCAGGATCATATTCTACTCCATAACCGTAGTGGTATGCTGTACCCAGTCTATAAATAGCACTGCTACTTCCTTGTTCTTTTGCCAAATTATAGAGCTCAAGTGACTTGATATAGTCCTGATCGACACCTAAACCTTTCTCATACATTCGTCCCAAGCGATATCGCGCCTCTTTATGCTCGTTATCAGCGGCTATTGTGTACCATTTGAAAGCTTCTGGATGAATCACTGCTACTTTTTCATAAAAAATACCAAGTTCGTATTGGACATTAACATTTCCATTTTCAGCGACGCATTCACACATTAGAATAGCCGGGTCTTCCTTTTCTTTTGTACTAGATTCTTCAGTAATGTTTAAAACGCTATAGGATAAGATATGCCCAATTTCAGCTGCTCTCTTGTATAGATCGTACGCTTTTAGATAATCCAACTTGACCCCTTTATTGTAGAGATACATTTGCGCTAAACTGTATAGAGCATCTTCATGTTCTTTTTCAGCAGCGGATTCGTAAAGACAGATCGCTTTTCCATAGTCTTGCAAGACACCTCGTCCATCTTCGTATAGCGTGCCCAACCTGTAGATAGCATCTGTAACCCCACCATAGGAAGCCATAACGTACCACTCGAATGATTCCTCTGGCATCTCTTTGGCCTCAAATATTCTCCCAAGTTGATATTGCACAGCCGTGAAACCTTCTTCTCTGGCCATGGTTTTTAACATAAGCATCTGATTTTCAGGATTTATTTGGATAGGAATCTCCCCTTCAGAAATATCCATTAAACAGTCAGTATATCCTTCTTCTTCCTCTGGTTCTGATTGTGGGTCAATGTTTTCTAAAGGTCGCAACAGCACCTTGGAGGCGTCCTTGTGGTTCAAATTGGCAGCTTCAGTAAATAAATAAAAAGCCATAACCACATTCTGTAAAAGGCCACGTCCACTTAGATACATGTACCCAAGTCTAAACATTGCGTTGCTTTCTCGTTGTTCACATGCTTTTTTATAGTAGTAGATGGCTGCTTGGAAGCTCTTGAGTCTCCCTCGACCTTCTTCATACATAAGACCGAGCCTGAAATATGCTCTGGCATCACCTTTGGCTCCGGCCTTAAAATACCATTTCACTGCCTTCTGGTAGTCTTTTTTTAATGCTTTTTCAATTCCATTTTCATATGTGTATCCGATATTAAACTCCAAGGGCGCAGTGTTTTGTTCAGAAGCGGAAATAAACATCTCCATTACCTTATTATAATTGTACATCCCATAGCCACAATTAATTGGAATATCGAACAATAGTTTTGCTTTACTGTGTCCTTGGTCGGCTGCTTCTTTAAATAATCTAAAAGCCTTTATATAATCCAACTCGACAGACTTTCCTTTTAAATATTTGCAAGCCATTTTATATTGCGAGTTTTTATTCCCAGATTCCACTGATTGGTTCCGATAGGATTTAGCCTTAACGAGATCCCTTTTTATATAGATACCTTCTTCAAATATTCCTCCAAGTCTATACTGGGCACTCGAGCTTCCCAGGCGTGCTGCATTTGTAAACATTTTTAGACCCCTTGACTTGTCTTCTTTGAATATGAAACCATTCCAAAACAGTTGACCAAGAACATAGAATGCGTTGACATTTCCTTTCACTGCAGATATTCTATACCATTCTATTGCTTCTTCGTAGCTTTGTGATAGACCTCTCCCGTAGAACCTAAGAACGCCCAGTTCGAATTGTGCATCGCTATTTCCTTGATCAGCAGACATTGTAAACCATTTACTTGCTTCCAAGGGATCCTTCCTCACACCAAGTCCTTTCTCATACAAGATACCCAGGTTGTACTGTCCTTTTGCGCTCCTTTTTCGGGTGCTTCTTTCAGTCCATAAACTAGCTTTATAGTAGTTTTGTTCTATTGCTTCTCCCTCAGCGTACAATTCTGCTATTTTTATTTTGGCCTCTGGTAACTCTGCTTTTGCTGCATTCTGTATCCATTTAAAACCAAAGTCTTGATTCTGGACAAAATATTCACCGGTAAAATATTTCAATCCAATTTGATACATTCCATTTCCATCACCAACTAGAGCATGTTTAGCCAAGACTTTCAATTCTGCACTGTTTTCTAAGTCGCTCAAGTTGGTAATGTCAAGCCGAAGCTTTGAGTGTAATCGCTTCTTCATGGATGATTTTGTGGAGTATTGAGAATAGTTCAGTTCTGTAAGCTTTTGTTCAGTTTCTTCTTCCTGTTCTTCTCGTTCTTGTTCTTCTTCTTGGTTTTTCACTTCATATTCTTCGCAAACAATAAGCCTATTTTGATATAGCTGATCTAAGCAGTTCTGTGCCACCTTATTGCCCTGTTGTGCTGCTAGCATATACCATTTGGCTGCTTCTATATAATCATGTTCAACGTCACCCCCACCCTTTCGGTAGAGTCTTCCCAAGTTCAGTTGGGCATCTGTATTTCCAGCTTTTGCAGATTTGATGCACCAATAAAATGCAGATTCATAGTTGACCTGTGTGCCCAGCCCTTTTTCGTAGAAATAAGCGAGACATTTTTGAGCAGCAATGTTTCCACCTTCAGCCGCATCCAAGTAGCAAGCAAATGCTTTTTGATAGTGAAATTTAATGCCTGATTCATGCTCGTATAAACAGCCCAAGTTGTATTTTGAGTCTGTATAACCTATATCAGCTGCTTTTTTATAAAACTCGATGGCTCTTTTACTATATCTTTTGGCACCGAAACCATGTTGATAAAGAAACCCGAGATTTTGTAAAATATTGCCGTCAGGTTCATCTCTTGATTGATACTCCTTAAACAGCTTAGCATAATAGTCCATTGCACCGTTCAAAATTGGCTTTAATTGTTGTAGCCTATATTCGTTTAATTCTCGAATGCTGTATTTAATTTTAAAATCTTCGTTATCCCATTCTTCTTCATCTTTGCTTAACTGACCACGACAGTGCATCATGAGATCGTTTTGGTAGTGGTTATGAATGCGTATGAGAGCTTTTTTGTAACCTTGGATTGCTGCTTTAGTATAGTATTCGAATACTTTATTATGATCCTTCGCTTCGATTCCTTGTCCAAGCGCATACAAATCCGCCAGTCGAAACTGTGCCTCCATGTTGCCTTGCTCTGCTGAAAGCTGTATCCATTTAAATG
The DNA here is from genome assembly GCA_024140265.1 of Backusella liffmaniae. Lineage (NCBI taxonomy): Eukaryota > Fungi > Mucoromycota > Mucoromycetes > Mucorales > Backusellaceae > Backusella > Backusella liffmaniae. The sequence goes on along the minus strand of VCJE01002825.1, from coordinate 14,088 downwards.
ATTTGAAACAATTGTTTTCGAGATAAACTGAGCTGAAATAAGCTTTTCCAACTGTGAGCTGTGCACCAGAGTCACCAAACATTGCATTTTCAATAATAGAATGATCAAGCTCAAGGTCTTCCATTACATCAGCTATAAAAGTTAAAAGCCAACAAAAAAAAAAAAATTACACATTAATTAAAGCTCACTACTTTTTGTTTTTGAAATACAAATATATATATATACCTTCTTCGAATTGAAAATGGGTATCTTCATCTGATATTATTTCTAGAGTTTCTGGGTGAAAATATTTTCCTTTATCCAGTAACAAATGGTCTAAAAAAATTCAATATAGAAAAATTAAATCAATAAAATGTTTATCCCGGATTAAATCAGTAGTTACGACTGAATAGTAATATACCTTCATCATCTTCCTGGAATATTGTTGTTATTTTCTTGAAAACTTTATACATTTTCTTTTTCTTGGAGCGTATTAAATAAAAAGTAAAAAGAGGGAGAAAGAAGAGCAAACTATTTTTGGCTCAGCTTTTATTGTTTTGATAGAAAAAAAACTTTTTGTATTACACACCTCATTTTATCATTGGCTTCCGAGAAATCTGAAAAAATATTTGTGATATCATTTTAACGAACAGTGTGTTAGGTCATTGCAATCATACTTTTAGTCTGTAAAATAAATCGAAGAGATTATTAATAAGCTTGATACTGCTTAGCATCAGCAACTACTATAGATTAAGACTTTATATAGTTTCTCGATAGATGTGAGTTTCTTCTCTACATAATGTTTAGATCAGGTACGTCCCCCAAGGAAATTTAATCTAATTAAATCCTCAATATGTTATAGAGATCGTCATTGCAAAATAATTAATCATAAAATAAAGAAATCACAGAAGAGAATGGTGTTACACTTTCGACCATCAGTGTATCACACTTTTGTTTTTATTATAAAAATAGGTCCTTCAGACCTTGAATAAAAAAGGCGTATTTTGTATTGTAAATGTTTTAACATTATTTTTAATTTAAATACAATATATAAAAGATCACGTTAAATAAGTCATCATCATAGAAAAAAAATTTTACACTACTTAGTAATGTATTATCAAGGTAACAAGCTCACCATATTGAATATTATGCGAACAGCCACAGACGTATGTGCCATATCTACCCTCTTGAAAAAGTTTTGGTGTTTGTAAGTCAATATCACTACATTGTTTCTGGTTAATACACGACTAGAATACGTTTATTTCCAAAGAAAAGAGGTGAATAGAAGGATGAAAAGCTAGTAGAGAAATATACAATTCTGCAGTGAAAAGCTTTTATTTTATGGTATGTGATAGTAGTTGGAAATAATTTAGATCTTATCTTTGACAAATCACCTTGGTTGATAAAATAGCTTTCATGACATATTTATTGATCTATACATTCTCATTTCAAATAAAGGACTTGATCAGCCATTTTTATCTACCATTTTTGGAGTGCTTATCTGACCTGCTCTGTGCAGCCATGTATAAAGTCTAAAGCTCTGCTACTTTGAATTGTTTGTTTAGTTGAACTTTATACTTTTCAAGTATTAGCATTGAGTAGAAGTGTTTGCAAAAATCATTGATACTAAGGATTAGATAATGAAATGACTGCATTTCAAGGTAACACTTGATGAAGATTGATTTTCAAACACAGTTGTGATTTCAAAAAAAAAAAAAAAAATAACTCAATGCGTGTATTTGCGCTTTTCTTTTTTATTGACCAAAAATGGCGTTTAATAGTTTATTGAAGAATATTATTGCAAAAACAGTTCAAGAGTACAGTGAAGCTGCAAGTATTGATCCAGAGAAGTTTGAGCCTGGAGACACTTACACGGATGACCAGCTGAATGCTGTCCTGGAGAAGCAAGAAGAGCAAAAACGAGAACTATGGGCCGAGTACTACAAAGTAAAAGTGATTTTTTTAAAGACATTCCGTTCAGTTTTAATAATCAAATAGACTCTAGATGAAAGAGCAAATGAAGGAAAGGGGAAAGGATAAAGTGTTTGAAGAAAGAACAGATAAGAACTCTCAGGTAAGAATGGACATGCTCTATAGACTGAATCAAGTGGAATGACAACTCAAATATTGGAACATAAAAGCTGGCACTTGCAGTTATAAAACATACAGAAATGCTATCAGAAGAGATTGCTAGACAAACTGAGCAAAAAGATGATGTGACGCCTGTGGAAGAAATTGAGGCTAGACTGGCGTTTAAAGACGAGTTGCAAAGACAGGTGACAAGCATGTCAATGGCTCTAATGTATATAAAAAATGAAGGAAAGGAGCTTGAAGAGAAAATAACGAGGTAAAGAAGGGCATGGGATTGGAAATCAAGGTAGACATGGCGTTATTAAAACAATGGTAGAGAGAAACAGAATTTAAGACAAGCAAACGAATTACAGGAGAAGCTCAAGACCATGCAACCTTCTAACAATGAAGCAGGGTATAAATCTTAGTTTTAAGGAATGTGGCATTGGATAATCGAGCTAAACTGTTACTTATTAGTGAGATTCAAGAGCATATCAGAGTGTTGGAAGGATGTTTTCAAGCTGAACAGAATGCTTTGAAAGCGTTTTTAGACAAATACTTTCCTCCTGATATTGAAGCAAGTATTCCCTTCTGAATCCACCATGCACTGTATCTAATCGTTTATTTACTTAGGAATTACCTGATCGTTTGGAATACCAGCTTACAATGGTAGACATCATTGAAGATTTAATGAATACAATTAGTAAGGACACAAATGATCCATACATGAACCTGGTGCCTGGTACTTACTGGCCGCCACACGTTCAAACACTCATCAGGGCACGCGTTGCACAATATCATCCCGACGACCCATCAAAGATTCGATTGTGTGATTATTCTCTGTAATTGTATATTATTAACAAGACACTTTATTTGTAAATGCCTGTTTAAAACTATCCTTTTCACTCTCTTTCAAATAAAATCGCTTAATATTACTCCAACCATCCAAAACATGTGCATCCATTTTTTGTGTAGCCCAAAAAAGTATAGACACGGCGTACACATCGACGGCGCTTCTTCCTCGCTCAAGAATACTATCGCGGTTTTCTAAAGCAGCTTCAGTGTCGGTGAGTAATTGAGTCCATCTCTGTTTGTGTAGCAAATGAGCGTCATGATCAACCAGTATGTGTGCACGATTGTCATGAATCTCCAAACGTGTTTTGTATGCTTCCGCAAGTTCGGGATGTTCCCTGGCGTAGGCAAGTACTTGTTCTCTTGATTGGTTTAAATTGTCTCGTGTCTTTTGGACATTTTGTGTTGGGGTTTTTTTGCCTGCAATGAGTGAAAGTACTCGAGTCTGACGCCACTGCTCGACTTTAGCAATGACTTCAGGTTCGTCTGCCAAAAACAATGGATTTGTTGGAAATGCCTTATCAAGATACGATGCAATGGCCAACGTATCTGGGATTGCATTTTCATCATGAACCAACGTCGGGACCTGACCTTTGGGGTTGAGTGAGATATACCAAGGAGCGATGTTGTCAGCACCCATCTTGATGGGCCTTAATTCAACTTGGTCTTGAATACCCTTTTCGTGGATCATCAGCGCACCTACGTTGGAGAATACGGATCCCGGGTTATAGTAATAGCATAACTTCTTCACACGAGGCGACTGTTGTTTGGCTATTGTTGATAGTGCTTGGTTCCTCAACAATGACATTGACTCTAGAAAGTAAGGAAAGCGAAAGAAAGGATGTCAAGACTGCTTTTTTGCATTGCGAGTGTTATATATATTATTTCGGCCTTTGTGTGACTTTAATACGAGTTGACTGACTGAAATAGATAGAATTACGGATTAGTATAAGGGTAAGGAAATCTGACAACAAATGAACAAATTACTGCGATAGCCAAGATAGTGCACTTGGAGTTTTCAATATTCAAAACTTACCAAATGAATGGGTAAAAAAAATTAAGAAAACAAATTCTTAGCAATTATCGATCAAGATATTGGTTAGTAGTATCTTTTAGCAACTACTTCATCATGCCAGCGAGATGGAATGCATAATAATAATACAATAAGCAATCCATGGTAGAGGTAATAAGAAAAACAGTGATTGGACCAATCAGATATTGATATTTGCACTCAACTGATTGTCAAATATAAAAAGCTGGTGTCTTTTGCTTTTTATTATTTTACATAAAAATAAACTATTAAACATGAGTAAACGTTCATTTAACCTAGACTCACTCTATCAACTATTAAAGGGTCGTGTATTTAGCCAAATCGATTACCGTGCCTGGTTACTTGATTGCATGGAACATGCAACATTGCCACTTCACAAAAATTTTAGTCTTGTCATTAACGAGTTTGTACAAAGGTAGTCTATTGATCTGTTTCCAAATGCTGACTTGCTAATTACAATATTTAAGCTCTTTCTTGGTGGATCAAGTAGAAAAGATACCTGAAGAGACTATTGAGCCTTACTTTAAAGATTGCAACAACATTACACCAACACAAATACTACTGCTACTCTATTTATTATCATACAACGACTTTATGATTGCCTCAAAGACGGAACCAAACATGATTGCGCTGGTCAATTCAACAAGTGTACAAAAACCAGAACCCACAGGTGAATAGCAGCACGTGGACATTAATACATTGATACTCATATATAGATTTAGAGTACTCTTCTGAGCTATTAGAGCGTATACCTATCCGTTACATTCTAAATCACGTCGAACAGCATCAGCACGCTTACACTTCGATTTATCCCGACTTGCTGGCATTTACAGCAAACCTGTATCCCGAGATGTTTGATATCCAAAGCTTTTTAATCCAGGAAGGGATTGAATCGGACCCGTTGTGGAACTTGGGCGGTAAATGGACGGATCAGATCACTGTTGTGGATTCATTACGGGATATATTGAAGCAGTGGGATACTAATCCTACATTGGTATCGGGTGTATTGACACAATTAATGACAACTTTATCAACGTGTCATGTGGAGGAGCATGCTAATTGTATCATGTCAGAGCTGATGGAACCATGTCTGAGTGGAAGGTAAAGAGGGAAAAGATCATTTATTTATTTAGTTATTTATAACATGTCTATGTTTAAACAGATTGGATGTAAAGGTGTCTGATACATTTGTATCAGTGTGGGAGTCATTCAATCGAACAATTCCTCACAAGCTATGGAAGTTGACAGTGCATTGGATGAAAGATAGAAGCTTGGATGATGAAAAGTAAGAAATGGATCAAATTGATACGAGTTGCAATTAAACTGGATGTATACATAGAGAACATACATTCGATGACCTGATACAGAACCCCGATATACTCTTTCGTTGCGATGCTAGGATATTTAGATCAGAAATACTATTGCCCATCTGGCTTCATGTAAGAACGTAAAATCTCACTTTGTACGGCATTATTCACCCTTGGTTTTATTAGATATTATCTTGTTTACGTACAACTTCAAAGCATCGCATTTGGAAAAGATATCATACTGTATTCCCTCGTACTCAAGTGAGTTGGTCGTTTGTTTCACCATAAAGACAAAATGCGTATTCATCCTCTTCTTTTTTTCTAAAATAAAGCAAAATAATAGCATCAATTCACGCAATGTATTAGCGTTAACCAACGCTCAAGACACGGTGATGCTCCAACTATTACTTGAACTATGTCTTTCAACCAGCAAAGATAAAGAAAACCCAACGGCGCTTGAAAAGGCACGTAAATTAATCTGCAGTTTCATCCATGGTATTTTTATAGATGGTGATCGTGAGATGCTATTAGCCAAGATTCTGCACTTCCAGACGTATTCCATCGATCTCATTCCCATGGTAGTTGAGCTGATACCTTCCATTTACATTGTATTTTCATTTATACCAGAATTGACTCGACAGCCTCAGGTGGAAAAGCAGGTATTTGGAATACTGATGGCATGTCATTTATGTGAAAAATATCCACTTGAAAACTAGTAAGTCCACTCTTCAATCACAACACTTGTTTTATCTAACACATACAAGTCAAGCAACAGCTGAAAAGCATGTTTTACCACGTTTATTAAGGATTGCGTTTCCTGTGGGAAGAGAAGGCCCACCATCCAATGTATGTGTCCCTTCTGAATATCTTGTACAGGCCATTCCAGGCTTTGTACATTTGGCACGCGCATTCCCACATAT
>VCJE01002823.1:4713-16133 GCA_024140265.1 Backusella liffmaniae | reverse complement strand
ACGGCGCTTTCGAAAATGGATGATGTGGTGGGGGCAAGAACTGGTTCTTTTAAAATAAAGCATTAAAGAAAAAAAAATGGCGTTTTTTTATTTTATTTTTTTATGTAAATAAAGCATCACCATGGTGGAAATTGAGTGCGAACTATAGGTTTTAGAGTGCCTTGAGCATTCCATTGGCTTAAACTCTTTTTTTATTTATTTTTTCTGGGTGCGTTGAATAAAATCAGGTTTTAGGATGATTTGGGTGCCAAAAATAAATAAATTGATATTCCATATTCCAAATAAGAACACCTGGTCTTGAAGTGAGAGCCCAGGTGGTACACGCCTTCTTTTTTTAGAGACTCTGCCTTTGCGGGACCAATAAAGTTTTAAGAAAAAACGCGAGATCCCACAAAGACTGTTCAGGGCTGCTGAACATATAGGATAAAATTTAACCGATTATCGCTCTTTACACACGAACTGGAACGGCCCCACAAAATAATGACTATTTCCAAAAAAAAATGACTTTGCAAAAATTTTATTAAAAAGTTGATATCAAAAAATACGTTTTTTTTATGTTGTGCAAATCAGAAGCAAGAGTGCCATTGTTATAATCCATTCAAAAAAAGGAAGACCCAACGTCGTAGACGGCAATCTGGGCATCATTGTATACACCAACAATTGGAAGGTGGCGATGCGTCCCTTCCTTAAAAGAAAAACATCCCCAAAAATATTCATAAACTTATTAACACAATTTTTTTTGGTGCACGCCCAATCAATCATAATCTGAGACAATGAAATTTCGAAAAGTATATAAGCCTGTCTTTTTTTTTTTTTTGTTCTTTAAAATATTTTTCTTTTTATTTACTTTTATATTAATATGTCAATGGCCTTGTTACAACAACGATAATAGGTATAATATATATACTCCCTCCATATATATATATGTGTGTATGCTAACAAACTAACTAATATTATTTACTGTTTAGATGATGTTTCTTCTAGTATGTACAGTATAATGGTAGCCATACAAACAACACTGTTATTTTTGTTAAACATTTTTACTAACTCATTTATTTAATAGTTGTTTATATCAATTCGCGACTAAGTCATCACTAATACTGCTACCAGGAGTACCGAGCTGTAGTCCTGAAGTGAACCCTATGGAACTGCAATTGGCAGTCATGGGTTCCCTAGTGCCAAGGAATACCTGGGTCAGGTTTTAGTTTAAAATTGGTTTTTATTTATTTGAAAAAAAAAAAATTCTAGCTAGAAAATACTAGGCCTAATTTTTGAGTGATTTGAAAGGAGCTGTAATGCGAAAGCCTCATGAAAGTCCTATTCCCAAAAAGGCATGTTTTAGGGACTGAAACATTTTTGCGGTTTTTTATTTTTTTTGCGGACAGACAATTTTTTTCAACCGTGGTGAAAGATACCATTGCTGATCTCTCTTGGCATAAAAAAAAGCCCTTTTTGAACACAAACATTTCTTAATTCATACAATTGTATTTTTATTTACTACTACAATAATACAGAAATAACAAGAGTATGGTAATAAAAAAAACCGCACCATTAAGGCCGTTGAGTGATCAAGCTCTACCCCGTCGAAAGCACAACCATTGATACTATCCTTAATTGAGCCATAAAAAATCAGCATCATCTTTAATCATCATCACTATAGTCCTCATCCACCAATATCTCTACCCTGTCATCATCACTTGATGAAGAGGCATTCACTGGCATAACTGGTTTCTTTTTAGGCGCCTTTTTCTTTTTCGATGCCGTTTGTGTTTTACCACCACCAAAGAAATTATCCAATTCTTCATCCGATTCCTCTAATTGAAGTTCATCCAGAGATATACTTTTTGGAGTTGACGTTTGACCTAAAAGGACATTTAGATTCTTGTCATATATAGGGGACCACTAACTTACGAGAATATAAAGAAGAAACTTCATTCTCCCTTCGTCTCTTATAATCCTCCAATTCTGCATTAAAATTGGCTTCATAGAGTTCAACTCGTTTTTGTTGTTGAATAGCATCATGTTGTTCGAATTCGTGCCTTAATCGATCCTCTTTTTCTTTTAATTGCTCCCTAAAGGTGAATCTAAGCATTTGATATTATCCATAAAATAAACATATACGCACCTTTTTGATGCTGCAAAGGATTGTAACTTTAACTCTTCTTTTTCTTTCCATAATTCAAACTCTTTTCGTTCGGCATTTAATGTCACATCATTTATTTGATCTTCCAATGTTGAGAGTGTATCCATTAGACTTACTATAAGAGATGGTGAGTTCAGTTGTACATCGTGTTTGTATACGTTCTTACAAGCAACTGTTTGAATGTGATCGATATTTGCTTTCATTTCATCAATATCATTGCCTGAATTAGACATGCTTTGGCATGTTTGAATATGAAGTTGACCTGTATTTTGTAATTGATTCATCTTGTACTCTGCAACCTATTTTACCTCCTTTTGTTAAATACTTTTTACATCATCAATTTGAAATAGATCATACCTTGGCCTTTTTAAAGTTTTCTTTATTTTTAACTTGAATATCACTACATCCTTTGTGAAGTCTATATGATGATGAATTTTATTGCTTCAGCACATTGGTATCATACCTTTACCTTTGGACCACTTTATGCGTTGCTTCCAACTCCATCAATGAACTCCTTTCTGAAACCACAGAATTCATGGTATTAAGTGTATCACTAATACTCTAAAACGTTAAAGAAAAGAAAAAAACTTTTGAACAATATTCTTACCTTGAATCTGACCGGTTGGTTATTAAGGAATTGAAGTTTTGGAATTCATTCTTGATTGCTTCGAGTCTATATATTTATTAGTCTATTGTTGAAGAGTTTTATATTCTTTCCATTACCTTTCAACTCCTCGACTCCATTCTTCTTCGTTTAAACTATATATAAAGTGGTTTTAATAATACGGTTTTTCTCTCTTTTTCAGTATAATATTAACCCAACAGAATTGGTGATGGATCTAATGTTTAAATTAGCGTTGGGGAATATATTCTTGAACTGCTGAAACATGTACACGTCGTTTGATTAAGTTAAAAAGAGAGAGAAAGTATGGTAAAACGCATTTCTGTCTGATCATGTTGTGAGTCTACACGTGATGTTTAAATCTAGGTTATTTTCCTAGTCAAGTTCGTGAATATTTCTAATGAAAATCGGTGTCTCGCATTAGATAAGCGGGTGCGAGAGAGAATACTCCATTGAGATGAATGTTATAGGTTTTTGTCATTTGCTTGAAAAGAAAGAGACAGCCTGATAACTCATCTTTGAGTGATAATATACCGCTCAGCAAAAGAGATATCAGTCTACTTTTATGTGTCTCTATGGATGTTTGTGGGAGCTTCTATGCTTCCCAACCTGTTAATAATAATTTGTTGTTTATTGACATCATTATGATTTCATTTTAAAAGAAAAATGACTGGGTACATTTAAACAGTTAATGGAATAGGATCATCTGGAACATACGGCTCTTCAAGATATTCAACTTCATCCTTTGATAAGTGGAGAGTCATTGATTTCATTGCATCATAAAGTTGGTCGATAGAATCAATTCCAACAATAGGACAGGTAACGAATGGCTTTGTATGTATCCAAGCCAATGCAATTTGTGCAGGTGACACATTTCTCTTCTCACCCAGTTCAAACACGCGATCGACAATGGTATCATTACTCCTTTGCTTATCTGGCTTAATCTTATTCAGGAAGGGAAGGGTTTCTACTGGTTCAGACGTATCTCTCTTTTTCATGAGATCACCCATAGCAAAGACGCCCCAAGGTATTCCAGCAATACGTGCATCGAGACAGTATGGAATCATTTCACGTTCCTCCTCTCTGTAGAGCAGATTGTAGCAGTTTTGCATACTGATAAACTTGGTCCAACCTTTCATTTCGGCAATATGATTCATCTTTTGGAATTGCCAAGCTGCCATTGTAGATGCTCCAATGTAGCGCACCTTTCCTGAGCGTACTACGTCATTTAAAGCCTCCATGACTTCTTCCAAAGGTGTAATCTAATATAGGATAATGATAAATATATAAAATCCATATCATATATAATTTATTTATTTTTACTCCGTCTAATCGATGAATCTGATACAGATCAATGTAGTCAAGACCTAATCTCCCCAATGATGCATCTACAGCATCCAAAATATGCTTACGAGAGCTACCCCATCTATTCGCCATATCGCTATTATCACGGATAGTGATCAGATCAAAACGGGATAGATCATCATACACTGGGCACCCTACTTTTGTTGCTACCACATATCGACCCCGGGGTACGTTCAACTCTTTCAATGCCTTACCAAGAACACGCTCACTTTCGCCATTCGAGTATGTGTTTGCGGTATCGAAATAATTTATACCTGCATAGTATGCTACTTTGATTGTCTTGATACTTTCTTGTTCGTCCTTTACTTTTGATACCCATTTGGGGTTACCATACGTCATACAACCAAGACAGATACGAGAAACCTGTTTTTATTATCATTAGCATTGTTTTTGCTGTTTATAGTAAACAAGTCTTGTTGCTTACTCTTAAGCCAGTGTTTCCAAACTGAACGTATTGCATTTCTGGAATACTTGTATTAGACATGTTTTAATATAGGAATAAAAATAAGAAAGAAAGAAGAGAAGCAATGCCGCTGCTAAAAAACCTGCAAACAACAAACCTTAATATCAATATTTGTGTGTGAATATGTGTTTCAAACAAAATCCAAAAACAACATTTATAAAAAACGCTTTGACCAATTGAATTTATTTTTCCCCTTATAAACTTTTTCTTTTCATTTAATCATTTTTTTTGACAACTTTTATCATTCAAAACATGGAAGCAAAAACAAACAAGAAAGCAGGACTTGAACTGTTTCTATTGAAAGACATGTTTGAAAACTCGCTATTTGCAGATCTATCACTCGTGTTTTTACATCCTGCGTTTCCCTTTTCTATGCGTTTCAATGTACACAGGGCGATTGTCAGTCAGTCACCCTTTATATACAAACTGTTAAAAAACATGGAGCAGATTCCTTCCCAACACCAAGATCATGGACAAGGCATGACAAGTCTGACCATTGATCTGGCAAAGGCATGGGAGAATTGCGGCTTTCATTTGGCTCCCTTTGACCACATTATTCGGCGTCAATGGCAAAAGACATCAAGTCAGCGCTCCAACAGCAGCAATCCTCTCCTAACAAGCCACATTCGCTTTGTCTTGCAATGGTTTTATTCGTTTGATAAAGAGCAACTTGTCAACAGCCTCCAAGATTGCGACACACTCTGCATCATGTCGGTTGCCATCCTCATGGACGTCCACGATCTTGCACAGGCCTGTGTCGATCGCTATATCAATGAACAACTCTCCCTTGATAGCATTATGCGTGACTTGGAAACAATCTGTCAGCTACCCAAAGCAAGTCGGTCCTATCTTCAGTTGCGTGACGCCACACTTTTATTGTTATTTCGATTGGGTCCCACACATCCAGCACGCCTGGCAATGCTCCCTGTGGATTACATGGCTGATGTCCTTAGCGCAGACCCACTCTTCATCGCAAACGAGTTTGAGCGCTACAAATTGTTAAAGTCGGTACTGATGGCATTTATGCATTCAGTGGGAACAATATCGTGGACAGAAAATGGACCTGTGGATGAAAACGATAAGCGACTGTCTGGATTCATCAAGCCAAAAACTATAATACAACAGAATGGTGCCAATGTACTGAGCGCAAATGATGTCAGATCCCGTAAACGCAAGCGAATTCCATCAGAGGACTTTAATATGCTAGATCAAGAGGAACCGTCTGCCAAACTAAGCAGATTAAGTTTCACTGCACTTGTCCCTTTTGAAAAGCTTATTGCAGATGCATCGTCAGGTGGTGTGCTCGATAAGGCAACTGTCTTGTCGTATCTCTTGAAAACAACTGTCAACTATAGCAACATGACATTCGACCAATTGACAAGAGTACGCCACGATGGCATTGTCGATGAAGGCGTTGTTTTCCGTGCATTGTGGCAAAGAGAGGCATTGGAACGCATACTCTATCCTACAACATTGGTTGAAGATCAACAGTATACCCAAACACAACATCTTGTTCAGGATGATGAACCAAAAGAGCCGAATGATGAGGGACAAGATAGGAGTGCAGCATTGGATGAATACTTTGATGTCGATAACTCTGTCCAGCAAGAACGTCGCAGACGCTTACTTTTAGGCACACCCAAATTTCGTTTCAGTACCTCTCTTTTTATCACTCGACCCAATGAAGAAAATGGATGGCAGTGTGAGACAAAGCAACACAAAAAGGATACCCAGAAACTAGACGAAGAGCTTGAAACTGTATTTGATGACGACGAGAATGACAGTGACGGATCACTGTGGGCAGCTTCGGACCATGATGGCCAAGACTTTTCTATAGTCAAAACAAACAAGGCCCTTGAAGCGCCATTGGAAACAGAAGAGGAAACTGAGTACAAGATTTACACACAAACATTTTATTCTGAATCGGAAATCATACTGGGTGTTGCCTACCGTGTCCAGGTCGAGGCTCAAGTCATTCCGCGTCATCTACTTCAAATCCAGGACGATGAAAAAGAACAGGACGATGTGCGATACAATATGAATCATGAGGTGCTGGTGTGCCGATTTGAATTGCAGCGTGGCATGAAATCAATAGCAGTACCAATTAAAAAGGAAAAAAAGACGAGCTCAGAGGAGGAGAAGAAAAATGAAGCAGAGAAAGAAATCATTATGCATCAAACCATTCCCAAAAAGGCACAAATTCATTACTGGATCTACTGTTTAAACCGACATGAGGGTGTTCTTGAGAACGATAAGGTGGACCCCGAGGATCGTATGCTGGTGCCCGTTACAGAACAAGAAGAAAGAGGCGGTGAAATGGGGCCTGGATATGTGGGACAGGTTCTCATTGATGCTGATTTGAAGCGGGGCGTTACCATTGATACCACTGTTGCATTGGAGATCTTTGGTCTACCAAAGGTTTAATTACTATAATACTTATAAATATACAGTTGTCTATACCATGTTAAAATAGTAAACATGAACCATCATCATTGCCATTATATCCATCATTTCCAAACGAGACAGTAATTATGTCCAGTTATCTTAATAAAAAAAATAAAAAAGTAGGATTCACTGCTCAGGTTTTTTTTTTCTTTTCTTTTTCTGTTTTCGACATCGCCCCTTCTTTTTTTCTATACTTTTTTTTTCTCACTAAATAAAAAATATTTAATCACAGCTCGTACAAATAATTCTAAAAAAAAGGATCGACAAGAAAAAATTGTTTTGCTTTTTTCTTTCATCTTCTTTCTTTTACTTTTCTGTTTCTTTAACTCTGTCCTTTCTTTTTTGCTTACTCCCCCTTTCCTTAAACTCATCCGTTTTTCCTCAAAAAAAAAGAAGAAATGGCCGAGACAAATAAACTAAGAACAGGGATTGTATTTGGCATAGTTATATTTTGTCTATTTTCACTTTGGGTTTTATCGCCAAATCCAGACCAGTTATCCACATCAAAACAAGACGAATCAACACTATGTAATACAGACACTTATAACAAGGGCCAATGGGTGAACCAAGATATTGGCATAACAGGTCAATCCATCGAAGCAATAGAAAAACAGGCAGGTTACCACTGTCCCTGGGACTTTGCCCATCGTTGCTTTAGAAGAGAAAACGAAAAGGGGGAGTTTAATAGAAGCAAAGCAATGTAAGTAGAATAAATAAATAAATAAAAAAAGAGACTAGTAGGGAAAAAGAAATAATAACATCATTTCTCCCTCCAGCCTAGACTATAGTTGGTACCCTGATAGCTGTGAAGTCCTTCCTTTTAAGCCCAGAGACTTTGCAAAGCATCTTTCAAAACACCCACTTTTATTAGTAGGCGATTCAATCACACAACTCATGTTTGAAAGCATGTGGTGCCTGCTGGGACAAGACATGTCTGGTGCAAGCAGCTCCCGTATAACCGGTGGTGATACACATATGTGGGCCAGCCAATTGGTACACAACGACCTCCGAGACCAACAGGACGCCGTCAGCGTGGCGTATTTAAGGTCAGATTATTTGGTCAAATTGGACAATTTTACATTATTGAAACCAAACGAGGATGAGGGTTATAAAATTGGTGTTGGAAGTAACTTTGCTTGGGTGCATGCCATAGAGAATTTTGATTACATCATGTTGAATACTGTAAGTTTGTCATCTCTTTTATATATTTATATATCTATACCAACCATACATGTAGGGTCCACACTGGCATCCTGATCTGAAATGGGGTCCCAAAAAGGACCGTAAAGAGCTTTTGGCCGCATTTAAAAAAGCCATGACCAACGTCTTTGATTATTTAAAAGCCAACGTAAAGTCACACCAGCGTGTGTGGATTCGTAGCACACCGTACGGCCATGGAAAATGCTCACAATACAAGGCACCAAGTGACAACGTTATCACACCGACAGGCGCAGAGGGAGAGTACGAGTGGGATATGTTTGAAAGCTTTGATATTGTTTGGAAGGATTGGGTTGAAAGTGAAAAGGATCCACGGTTCCAGTTCTTCAATGTGTCGGCCATGGCCAATATGAGAGGCGATGCTCACTCTAGACCCGATTCGGATTGCTTGCATACATGTATTCCTGGTCCTGTAGATGACTGGAACAAATTATTATATCATGAAATCACAAAACACTTCATAGACCAACTCCAATAAAGTAAATTATTTATTCATTTTAGACTGATCTGGCTTGTGTAAAAGGGCTGTGTAGGGTGTTTTTTTAAAAGAGGATCGTTGTTATGGTCACAAGATACATTAAACTTGTTTAATCAAGTATCAACTGAATATGAAATAGGCGAGTTTTGAGTGAGAAAATCGAGCAGTTACAAAAGCGAGCTTTGGGCATGGAACCCACTGTACCATGCCAATGAGATTATGCGGCAGTCTCTCCAATCTCACAGAACGTGACTTGTAGCTTCAATAGATGCTTTTGAAAATCTCAAATGGTAGAAATCACCTCACCACAATATACGGTTTTCAGATTCTCAAATGACAATATTTAGGTGTAGTTTGTTTTCTTTTTTGAATTAAACATACATCTTTATATAGAAAACTAAATAAGCGGGAGTTTGAGGTATTATAACCATGTTTCCCAGGCCTGGATACTACGCTTTTCACTACAAATTAAATTAGCGTAATGTCTAAGCCCAAATTTTCTCAAAAAAAAATTGTGGTTTTATATCACTTGTTACATAAGTGTTATATACTTGTTTTCACTTCAAATAATACGAGTGAATGTTGCCAATCTCATACATTTATGAGCGTAGTACGGCGTTATTGATTAAACACACTCCTTATATAGTATGTAAACTGATTAAGTTTATCTCATACTAATAAGAAGAAGAACGATACTTTGATTGTTTTATGCAGCGTGACTTTATTTTCGCAGAGCAATGAGGCATGATTCATTGCTTATGGATGATAAAAAAGGGAGTTTATCTTTTTCTCTCTCTTTCTTTCACTCACTTTACTATGATTTACAAAAAAAAACGTACTTGTCTACTCTCAGTCCAAATGGGGACAGTTACCTCATATTATAGTAGGATATGCCTTTGAAAGTATATACCAATATGTATACTTACGTATTTGTTATTATTACGTTCAATAGAACACTATTACTTTCCAAGGTCTTGTGCTTTTATATGTGACAACAATGAAAATGGAAGGCTCTGTGTTCCTTTGATTTCTTTTGAAGAAAGGAGAGAATACCGGTTGATTTGGACTATAGATATGGCCTTGAACAGGTTTACTCTTTGCAAAAGGTAAGAACTATCAAGTTTATGTTGGGTGCTTTATTTTCTCTCTAATACTATTTGTTGTGAAAAATGTAGTGCACGTAACGAGTTCCAAGCTTTAAAGCATGAAATTGTTAGAGTGCGAATATTATTATTTTTAATCTTTATCAACTACCAAAATATATTGAGGTATATTAAGGCTTCAATTATTAATACTAATAATGTTGGACAAAAGCATTGAAACTAGTATTCTAAAGTTTTTTTCTAGATCAACTACCTTGATCCAACGTTCAATATCATCAACCACTATAAGGCTGTCGAATTTGACAGCTCGGATCGAACACGCGTTGAAGAGGATATCAAGAGATGCACTGTTGGATTAATTGAAGATGAAATCACCAATTCTGTCTTGCTAGAGTTCTGTAAAAATTTCAAGAAGAGCGATTACTTGGTATGTTTATATTTGTGTTGAATGAATAAGGGCTGATGATCACTTGCAGATTTTTAGAACAGATAATCATGAAGAGTATTGGAACAAAAAGGCAAAGATGTGACTAACCAGAATCGACGAGAAATTCAAAAAACGGACATTGAAGCAAGTCGAAAAAGCTCGAGGTTTACCCAGAAAAGAGTAAGCTTGTGAAGAAATGAGTACACTTTCAATCCTTGAAACGGTGCTAATGTATGCTTCTTTTTTAGCCAGGTTGTTGCTGATAGCAATATTTTATCGTCAAAAATAAAGAACCATGCCCTTGATATGATTTCCGACAATGTTTACAACAAGCTGGATGATGATAGGAAAAACTCGATTTCGTGAGTAAAAATAAAAGGAACCTACGAGCTTATTTCTGGTAACTACTTGTAGCGATGGTTTCAATTCTGTTTTAGGCCTTTCCAGTGAACGAAAAGGCACAAATACTCAAAAACCATTGTCCAAAGACTTTGAGTGGAGAGATTTAAAGCAGAAATACCATCCAAACATCAATAGGATGACGTTGGAACCTGGTATTACTGAAAAAAAACTGGATATCATTGAAAAGGTAAGTTATAAATTACTCTTCAACTTGATTTTCGCTTAACCTTTCCTTATAAGCAGTGCACTTTTTTTTTTTCTGGCGCCTATGTAAAAGCACGAATAAAAAGTAACCATCAAGAGAGTTGCATAATTAAGGTCCTTTGGTAAATGGTTTACATTGCTTATTGTCTAGATCAGTGCTTTGTCTTTATTCCACTAGGTCTATAGTTTGCCTGTGTTTATATGTTTTTGCACACTCACTCACCGTGCTTACTGGCTTCCGTCACTAAAAATAACGATTACGTCAGCTTTTCCCCCGATTAAAATAAAAATTCGCTTTTTTCATTTTTTTTTTTTTCTCTTCTATTTTCTTCCAACGAGCAGCAACAAAGGTGGCAACTCGGTTAGGGATGTTACTATTTGTTGTTCTCGATTAATCTACAACGGCATGCACTACAAGTCGCTTCAGGAAAGTAGAAGATAAAGATTAAATAGAGCGCTTTATTCATTTTTTTTCTTTTCTAGTCTATTTCTTTTTTCCAATGAACAGCAACAAAGGTTGCAATTCTACATAGATCTTCAAAGAGTAGGA
>VCJE01002819.1:5900-16017 GCA_024140265.1 Backusella liffmaniae | reverse complement strand
GAACACCAAGACCAAAAAGATAACCACTCACCCTGGAAGCTCTGAAAGAGATGGTTGTTTTTTTGGTCTTGGTATGGTATCTTTTTGGTCTTGGTGTTCCTTGGTGATGTCTTGGTGTCCGACATCTCTCTCTCTCTCTTTCTCCTGCCTATCACTCATCATATTGCGAGCATGTAGAGTTTCTACCAGAGATTTGCTTTGAAGGCTAAGATGGTTCGCACTGTTCCATTATTTTTGAGGGCCAGTACTCAACCTTCTCTTTATATATTATAATATGATATAACGAGTTGTGCGAGTGCAACTAGTGCGCCTTCTCGTGGTGGCCCTTGTTAAGCATAGTTGATTTTGATTGATTATGTAACTAGAGCACTAGTCTTTTTATTTTATTTTATTTTATTTTATTTTATAAATAAAGATGTACAATTATTGTTAATAAATAATGGGTTAGTTAGTTTTCTATATGTTTATTGTACAAGTGTAGTTCTTTTGATATTTTAATGAATGAAAATGAAATGAAAATGGATGATCGTTTTATGTGGTTTTATTAATAAGTGTCTAGGTTCTCATTTCATTCTCAAGTCGATCCAAATATAGCAAGGCTCCTGCCTTTACAGTATTCAATCCTTTCATAGAGTAATTCTTCGCTTGACCTAGGTGTTTCACCATTGTGCTAAAATGCCCCCTATTTATTATAGACTATATTCATTTCATCCATAGACTTGTGTCTATGAGTGTACACTACTGAGTCGCCATTTACTTTACATCTATCATACCTGAGTCTACACACAGCGTCAGATATTATTGATCCTGTAAGTGTTTATGTTGACTAATACTAAGTGCCACTACAACTCATCCTTTAGAAATTAAAAACACCATTTTCAGTCCATATTCATGTCATTAAACTCCACGTTCTACTGTATATATGCGCACGCACTAGAAACCTTCCCAAAAAGGCAGGATATAATTTTATGCAACCAAGAAATATGACAATTTAGCACAGTGTATTAGTTTTTTTTTTTTAGAAAAAAAAAGAAGGCGTTTATTAGGTAGTAAGTAGAAAATAACTAGTTTACATATTATATAATGACTATGAAAACCACAATGAGTGTTAGATGTTGATTTTGGAGTTGATAAAACGAAAGAGTGATTTTCTAAAGCACAGAGATAATTGAGATACAGTTAAGTATATGGTTTCCATTAGCATTTTTTCAATACGAACAATAATAATAGATACATACTTTTTAACAGTGCCCTTTATGTCCACTGACTCTTCAGTTCTTAGGAAATCTTCACTGATCTCGTCATAAATATAGACATGTCTTTGAACTTCCTCACTTTCAATTTGACTGTCAACCTTGATCTCTGTGTGCCCAAGAAAGAATTTTATAACCAACGTGATCGGATCTCCACTGTTTTTTCCACTCAGTTCTGGCATATCTATTTTAAAATAGAATCCATTCTGTAATCTATTATCTGATGTGAGGTTTATATCTTCTTCCGTGTCGAAAGAGTAGAACTCTATTCAAGAAAAAAAATTATAAGTATAGTATCAAAGTAATAGACAAACAAGTAATATTTACGAATATATGAATTGCTAGGGTAAGGAATGACATATTGGTGCTGATAACATTCATAGGTCTGTACTGGATGATTCTTAAGCAATATCAAGTCAAGCTTTGAATGACAGTATTCCTTGTTGTCGACCTTTATCTTATTTGTAACGGGATCTTTTGCTTTGTTGAATTCCATAGTTGCTTCGATACCATATGACCTAGGGGTGATTCTCCTTTCGATACTATTTGGATTTAATGCAAGTGAAACTGCACCACGCACAACAGACTGATCATATTTTCTTGGTGCATGTACTTGAATGGGACTGAATTCAGCTTTGACCCTTTTTTGGAGATATTTTGATTGGCTAAGTCCGCCTGTCAGTATGATGGTATCCAATTTTAAGCCTCCCATTTGATCTTTTTGTTCTCTAATCAGATCCAAGACATCGTCAACGATAGGATCAAAAATCTGCTCTGTGAGATCTGCTGGTGTGAGAATAATCTTGGATTCTGACGGTTTTTGTGCTTTTGGCCCTTTATGGTTGATTTTAATTTCAAAGTTAGATCCAGTATTGCCTTCAAAATCGTGCTGTTAAAAGCATATACAGACACGTATATAAAAAAAAAAAGAAAATCATTGATACACTTTTTTCACGCTTTGTGCGATATGCAGATTTACCTTTATACGTTGTGTAAACTGGTCAACCATTTGCTCAATAGTATAAGGAGTTGCAATATAGTTTATCCTTTTACATTTTTCGACAATAACCCTTCTAAAGTTATCATCAAGAAAAGATGAGCCACAAATTTTACCAGTTCCTGCGGTTATGGCTTCCATTGTATAACTGCCGTTTCTTTGTTTAATGTAGTCATAGACGGCCATGTCAACAGTACCACCGCCAGCATCACAGATAAGCATTTTAGTTTTTTCTTTACTTTTTGCAACTTCAGGATCCTTGGCATAAAATTGTGCGGCTGCTTCAGGTTCATTTATCAACATGAGTCGATCGGGATGGTCATTGAATTTAATGATGCCTGCTGCGACAATAGCTTGTCTCATAAGTCTTTTTGCAGAATCACCCCAAATTGCTGGTACTGTTAAACAATACCGATACTTTGTATTCTTTTCATCCTTTAATATGACCCTTAGCTTTTCCAATATCACTTTATGAAGTGATTTCAAATAACTTGAAATTGCCTCAAGGGCCGAAATATTTTCCCATCCACCATTCGTATAATCATCCAGCAAAAGTTTGAAGCGTGCCAAAAGCCTTCCTTCTTGTTCAGTCTTATAATACTGTGTGTATGCCTCTTTACCAGTTATTTGTTGCTCGAATAGTTTTTCGTCCCACAATGCCAAAGAAGGAATAAACATGATGTTTGGGCTAAATTCATTTTTTTGTATAAACAGAATTAGGTCAGTTACATCATGAACTATGCATCACCATAAAATATATTTGTATGTTCATATATCATGCCGGCATCTAAACTTTATGTATGCTCTACATACAAAAAGTACGGATCCCTAGAATATCTCTAGGGAAAACGGAACTTTTTATTCCTAGACTTTGATGTCTACCTTGAAGAGCATAAACAAAGCTTGGATAACGAAAAAAAAATGACGATACCCCCCCCCCTCACCCATCTCCTTCTCCTCTTTTCCACTTGTCTCTATTTTTTTTTTTTCTTACTTGAAGATAATTTCTTTGTTTCCATTTTGAGGTGAATAATACCATTTAGAGTTGCTTGTTCCGAAATCTAATAAATAGATGCGTTAGCTCACTTTCAGCATATCTTCATTTCACTATATACCAATTCCTATAACATGAGTATATTCCTTATAGTCAAAGTTGTAAAATCCAGGATCCAAACTAGGTTTGTCTATGCTTATCAACCTTGGGGCGATTCTATCAATTAAAAGCGGTTGCTTTAGGGCATATTGAATGGCACCTCTCGTAGTAACATTGTAATCCAGTATATCGACTTTAAACGGGTTAGTTAACTGTTCCAAGTATCCCTTCAAGTATTTCAAGTTGACAAAGTCGCCTGCTAAATACATGTGCTCTGTCTTGATAGAGGTCAGTGACTTGATTATTCCGTCAATAACCGGTTCGAACACACGCTCTTGGAGATCCTGTGCTTTTAGTGTGATTATATCAGGTTCTTTCTTGGTTGAAACATTTGTGGATGGAATAGTTATAAAGATATCCTTTGTTTCATGAAAGTCAAATAAGCTCTAAAATAATACCGAAAGATGTACATGTGCATATTTAGTTTCTGCATTTTACCTCCGCCTCCTCTCCTTTACAATTGCGACATCCAAAAAGGAATGTTATCTATCTACCTTTATATTCTTTTGGAACTCCTTGAATACCAATGTAAACGCATGATTGAAATCGAAATTCTGCGGTTTTTTATCGCCAATGTATTTCTTTATGATATCCTCTGCATATACTTTAAATGTATCATCTAATGACTTTATCGCTGTAGATTCAAATATGGATTCTGGTTCCGCAACATCCCCATCCTTGATTGTGATTTTCCTTAAACTAAACTGATCCAAAGTAGTATAGCAGATAGCACACTCTTGATTTGGGTTTTTTCTTGCTATGTCGACGGCGATGGCACGAAAACGATTCACAATGATGACCTTACCTCTCTGATCCATTTCAGATGTAATATTGGCCTCTCTAAGCAGTTTTTCGTCATGATCCATGATAATACAGTATCTTAGTCTTGATGTAAGGTTTGAAGGAAATGATTCAGTTTCTTCCAAATGTTGGACAGTGAATTTATGAAGCAAAATCAAATAATCGACTATGGCCTTATCGTTGTCGAGATCATAAATTTGGTCGGTCTGAGTATGCTGTAATGCTGCAAAGCCAAATCTTGATGGTTTACCATCAACATAACCGAGTTTACATGGTACTCTCGTTTCAGCTCTTTTATAACCTGGCCTTTAAGATATATGGACGCAATTATTTAATAAATCATACAACAAAGCGCACATATACTGATAAGATGCAGTTGTCACTCTTAAACTTTTTTTTTTTTGAATATAGAAATTAAATTTACCATGACGTAATATCTTTGGTTTCAGCCTTTTCTTTACTTAAACTTCTATAACTACTTCCACAAAAATCTTTGCCTACGTCTATTTTTATTACATATTTATTTATGCAAAAAGAAAGAAAAAACAAGAAGAGCGAAATAAGTTTTGGATATAAAAACAGGCAGGACAAAAAAAGGGGGTCATTAAGCTTTTTGGCTAAATGAGCCAAAGTTTACCAAATGCAATGAAATAGTCGAATTCTTTGTCAGTCATATTCAAAAGGAGAGGAGAGTAAAAAGAACAATAAAATTAAAAAAAGCTGAAAAGTTGTACTAAAAACCTCTATAAGACGGTCACGCACGGTACGACATAAAAGTACAAGGTATAACATTGAGTCAAGCATTTCATCTGCTTGCTCTTGCAATGGCGATCTGACCGATTTCTGAATTGAGTTTATACTTATTTTTTATGATAACAATAAACAAATAAATAAACAAGCAGGTAGAAAAACTAATCGTAATAATAAGGCTGATTACAGATACACACATATATTGTGGTACTACAATTCGCTGTTGAACTTATATGCTCACAAAGATAATTAGGTACATATTGATTTATTCATTTTATATGATGGTAGAAATAGAATACACGTTTGTATATTTGAATAGAATCTACAATCTACTAAGGAGATAATGCGTCCAAATAGTCGATCTAAACAGAATTAAAAAAAAAAAAGGATAGTGGTGAGTTCCCTGGTTAAACTTCTGATTTGCACCAGCTTATCATCTGATTCATCTAACCATAATATCATATTAGATGATACCTGTCTGTACATAGTGAACGCTCTTTATAGAAGTGATCAGTCAAACTAAACAATTTTCTTGCATTAAAGTATCTTATTTTGTCATTTGATAGTCTCAAGTTACTAAAGTTAACAAATAGGTATTATGATGGCATTCTGCTTTTTGTTTTCTGCTAAGCAATAATAATAAATGAAAAAAATATGTGTTACATTCGCGATAGAATAGTACTTTAAATATATATCACTTTTTGAGTTAATATCGTAACCTCTCAAGGTAGTACGGGGCTTAAAGTAACAGTACCTTCGTGCTCCTTTGGCTTTAAAACAACATATTTGCATTCTTCCATCTTTAATTAAAACAATACGATGAAGCTGCTTTTTTTTTTTTTGGTTCAATAAAATAAGAGATATGGACAAATTGAAACCAAGATGTTAATGTTAATGCAGCACAGTGCGTAATAGAAATTGATTTTCAAGGCTATGCACTCAGCCCGATTAATAGCATATATTCAATATAAACCGCTTTTGGCATCTGAAACGTAACAACACGACTTTTTTATCCATCTATTTTCCTTAAAACAGTGGAGGTCCACGTCGTATAATTTTACTGGATAAAGACCCCGCAAAACAAAATATGCATTTCTTATAGAAATCTCATAAAATATCTGAAATCAGATTCCAAATGATATGGCTCTGCATAATTTAATTAGGCGGATAACATACTCGCTCTCCAAGATCAGTTACTATAATGAAGATATTAAGTAAGTATAGCTGCACTATCATATTAAGAAAACTATAATACATTACCTCGGATTTATTGCATAACCAACAACCATAATACCAAAGAAGAAATGAGATAAAAGCGAGATTTGATATTTACTTGACTGAAAGCAAGCGGATTACAGATACATACTTTCCACAAGGTCCCGTTTTTATGCAATGCAGATTGTTATTTTTTTTTATACGAGCTCTTTTAGCATTCTATTTTGTAGTAAAAACCGAAAGTTTCAACCAAACCCCAGGGATTAACTATTCTCTGTACTTTTCTCGACTATTATTATTTTATTTTTCCTCTTTTTCTCAATTCCTTATAAAAAAAACCAGTAAAAGACCAAAGTCAAAATGTGAACATTATTAGTATCGCTGATCAGCAATGCTCATACTACACCGTATTTAATCTTTAAGAGCGTGCAAAACCATCTTGCTTCACGTAGGAGCAACTTGCATGGTAGCTAATTCATTTATTAAATTTCAGTAAAGAATACAACCTCTCCCTTTGAATTGAATGTGAAGAAGACTGACGTCCCTGATTTGTTCTACAAATCGTAGACACCAAAGTTCAAAATATCTCCGGCATAGCTATAGTTATATATAAAAGTGTTATTGTAATTAATACTTTATATCTCAAGAATATACACATAATCTGAATAAATGACTCGGATTGTTTAACTTTAAATTTAAAAATACCATAGACTTTTATTATTGCCTGTGCTTATGATTGTGGCACAAACTCGATCTTCTATTTATAGTACCCAAATACAGTAATGTGGCTCATAGGCCCGGGAAAAAAAAAGGAAAATGATTTAATACATAAACAAATAAGTAAAAGGGATAGAGAGAGAGAAAAACCGTACATGGACATATTTATATCTAAGAAAAAAGATAATGAATACCAACACTTTTGGTTTTTTCCGGCTAATAATTACATTGCCGTTTCTATTGGCTAAACCAAAGTAACTGTCAGAAATACAATACCTCATTATTATTACTTTTTTGGCTAAAAAGATTAAGGTATATAATTATGCCATTTTTTTTACTACAAGCAAGAAGATATCTTGTCACTATTAATTAATGAAGATCCGAACACTCGGAAAAGGTAGATGAATAGGATAACTATACATAATAAACTATTTTTATAGTATAAATTCTAATATATTATCATTGTAAATCCAATTGTTAGTTTTATAAAATATGCGCTTATTTCTTCTTCTTTCTTTCGGCAAAAAGAAAACCATTACAAACTTTAATTGTATCAGTGTGAAAATAAAAGAAAATCTAGGGCGAAACTTTAAGCCATTACAATGTGAAAAATAATATATAAACAAATAAAACACTTTAATGGAACCATGAAAAATACTCACGCGTTCTCTCTGCTCTACCAAATAATAGCCCGAACGAAAGATCTTCTTTATAAAGTAGAGTTTAAAGTTGGAACATGTTCCCTGTTTCCAGAGATGATAATCTATTTGTGCAACCATGACACATTTTAATGGATAGATATAAAACCTGATGTTTTCAAATACGCGTATTTTTTTTCTCTTTTCTTTTCTTTTTATTAATTAGTTATATCTACTTAAATTACTTTTATATCATGTCCGGTACAAACGAAGTTTTCATGTAAGTAATTAAAGAAAATAATATAATAACAGCTGAATTTACGCACTGTATTTATTTAGTCACAAGTTGCCACCAAGAGATCGCGACGCCACCAAACTCAAAGACTTAAACAAATATAGTCGTACAATCACTCAAATCCCATCTGCAGGTGCAGCTCAGGCTCAGTGTAAGTTACTTTAAATAATTGTGGTAATGATACAGGATTTATAACTCATCACGAATACCTTAGTATATGCTACTGGTTTAAATGATGATGACATGACAAAGGCACAAGTTGGTATCACATCCTTGTAAGTTTCCAATTAATTAATGATGGACGTTCCCACACTAACATCTTGATAAATATTTTAGTGGTTATGATGGTAAGCTCGTATTTCCGGGTCTTTTTTTTTTTTCTTTCTTGAATGCAATGAATTTAATGCAAACCTCTATAAACAGGTAACCCATGTAACATGCACATCAATGATTTGGCCGCAAAGGTAAAGGAAGGTGTTTGGAGCGCCGGTTTGGTTGGTTATCAATTCAACACCATTGGCGTAAGTGATGCCATCCCTATGGGTAGTGCTGGTATGTCGTTCTCTTTGCCTAGTAGAGATATCATTGCTGATTCTATCGAAACTGTAAGTAAAATAAAAAAAAAATAAAAAAAGAGTTCGGGAAATATTGCTCGGAGAAAAGGAATAATAAAAAAATGGATTCTGAAATATTGAAATGAAAGGTGATGAGTGCATTGTGGTACGATGCAAACATTTCGATCCCAGGATGTGACAAGAATATGCCAGGTTGTGCTATGGCAGTTGCCCGTTTGAATCGTCCATCGATTATCATTTATGGTGGTACTATGAAGAAGGGACACGGTACAGTTGGTGTATGTGCTAACCGTGAGATTGATATTGGTAATGCACTTGAATGCAATGGTGAATTTATTAGCGGAAAGATCAATGAAGAAGAACGTAAAGACATCATTCGTCACGCATGTCCTGGTGCCGGTGCCTGTGGTGGCATGTTTACAGCAAACACCATGTCCAGTGCCATTGAGGCTCTTGGTATGTCCCTCCCTTACAGTTCCTCCATCCCTGCTGAGGATCCTCTCAAGATTCAAGAATGTCTTCGCGCTGGTAAGGCCATCCGTGTTCTCTTGGAGAAGGATATCAAGCCCAAGGATATTATGACTCGTAAAGCCTTTGAAAATGCTCTTACTTTGATTATGGTTCTTGGTGGTTCTACCAATGCTGTCTTGCACATGTTGGCCATGGCTAAGGCTGCCGATGTAGATTTTACTATTGATGATATTCAAAAGATTTCTGACAACACACCTTTCCTTGCCAACCTTCGCCCAAGTGGTAAATATGTCATGGAAGATCTCCACAATGTGGGTGGTACTCCTGCTGTCATGAAATATCTCTTGGAAAAGGGCATGCTCCATGGTGACTGTTTAACATGTACTGGTAAGACAATAGCCGAAAACTTGGCTGAGGTTGACGGACTCCAGGATGGACAAGATATTATCATGCCTGTTGAAAAGCCTATCAAGGAAACTGGTCATTTGACTATTTTGAGAGGTAACTTGGCTCCTGAAGGTGCTGTTGCTAAAATTACTGGTAAGGAGGGTCTCGAATTCACTGGTGTTGCCCGTGTTTTTGATGAGGAGGATGAGATTTTCAAGGCATTGGAAAACAATGATATCCCCAAGGGCTCTGTTGTAGTTGTTCGTTATCAGGGTCCCAAGGGTGGCCCTGGTATGCCCGAGATGTTGAAGCCCACATCTGCTATCATGGTAAGTTTTTAGAATACGTTTCATTTTATTTTTAAGGATCAAACTAACAAAATTAAAGGGTGCTGGTCTTGGAAAAGACGTTGCATTGATCACAGATGGTCGTTTCTCTGGAGCATCTCACGGTTTTATTATCGGCCATGTCTGTCCTGAAGCCCAAGTAGGTGGCCCTATTGCACTTGTTAAGAATGGAGATAAGATTAGTATCAATGCCAAGACACGCCAAATGGTCGTTGATGTCTCTGACGAAGAGCTTGCTGAACGTAAAAAGGAGTGGAAGCCAAAGCCTCTCAAATATACCAAGGGTGTTTTAGCTAAATACTACATGACTGTCAAGAGTGCTAGTGAAGGTGCTGTTACTGATGAATACCATGCTTAATTTTAATAATAATAAAAAAAGACACACTGGACAATACTGGTCTGAGCCTGTGATTTACTTTAAACTGTCAATAAAACATGTCTGAAAAACAAAATATGTATAAACACTGATGAAATCATTCCTGTCTGTAATATGAGTTATCAAATATTCAATATCTACA
>VCJE01002817.1:51988-62063 GCA_024140265.1 Backusella liffmaniae | reverse complement strand
GTTTGAAAATACATTTTAGTTTTAATATAAAAAAAAAAAAAAAAAAGTTTATATAGAAAAGTTCCTCTTTGTATTTTTGTATCATTTTTTAAATTATTTTAATAAAGAGCTCGGATGTTTCTGATGTTCAATAAATTAGGGCAGCCACATTGAACAGAGTTTCATGGTACTTACCATCCTGATTAACTTTTGGTGACGCATGTTTATACACTCTGCCCTTCTCAATGCTACAGGCCTCGAAGATATATCGCATCCTTTTTTGATATAACCAATCAAAATGGATCTGATATTTAAAGCTGCGTTGAGATCTCGATTGAGGAACTCTAAAATAAATTTAATCTCCTTTCAACACGATTTATATGGTATTAACCTTACCAATGACTTTCCATCAACTAAACACAGTTTACATTGCTTCAATGGATAGGCTATCTTCTTGCACTCTATAAAATTGGGTTAATGACAATTCATCTTGATTAATAAAAGGTGTCATTTTTTTAATTTCATTTTTCTATAGGAGGAAATGTTCGATGCATAAAATACTTCTTTTTTTTTTAAAAATATAAAATATACATAAAACGCAAAAATAAATGCGCAAAAATAAAATCGGAATACACAAATTCATTGGAAAAAACCAGTACTGTATGAGAATAGCAATCTTGGCTTCTAAAGGCAAGCTGGATGACATAAGGGTAACATAACCAACATTATTTCCGCTGTATACCACTTTCACTGACTCTATGTTCATTATGAGCAAGCTGATGATGGCATTACAGCCTATAAGGGGACTCTTTGATAAGCGTCAACGTTAGCGAAAGAGCTCTGTTTCGGACAATTAAAAAAAATCAAAATAGGCATGTCATTGCAGGGAGAAACCTATTTTATGCATTTGTTCTTTTTTGTCTTCTGAAATGAACGAACGATGACGAAATGTGATTATTTTTTTTTTACAAATATGGTAACCTGTCAATGTCAGGAAAAAAAAAATGTCTATATAAATCGCAAGAAATACCTTTTTTTTTATATTATTATCATCATCAAAACTATATACTACAAAAATGAACCCATCAAAGTCTGAAGCAAAGAAGGACCAATTCGTTGGTAACGTCAAGGAAACTGTCGGCTCTGCTGTTGGCAATGAATCTCTCCAATCTGAAGGTACCGCACAACATGGTTCGGGTCAAGTCCAGGAAGCAGCTGCCACTGTCAGTGGGTATGTCCAAGGTGCTGTTGATCAAACTGTCGGTGCTGTCAAGGGTGCATACAATGCTTTGGCTGGTAACACTACTGATGAGGCTTCTGCAAAGGTCCAAAAGAAGAAGGGCGAGGCTCAACAAGAATTTAACTCATAAAAGAGTCACTATGTAAATAATAATAAATCACTTTTTTATAATAATATAATATATGATGGGAAGGAAAAGGGAAAAGGTTGTGGATGTGTGCTATCATTTTTTTTTATGAGTGTAGCCTTCCTTTATTTTCGATTTTTTGCAGTCTACAACTGTGTAATAAGCGTAATCATATCTATATTTCACTATTATTAGCGATGATATCTTTTTATTTATTTATTAAGTGTGTGTTTTGTATTTTCTCTATTCTAATTGACTTGTAAATCATTCAATACAGTTAATATATACTTTGAAATTTTAGGTCTCTGAATGGCCAAGAGAGCCAATTCAGACTCGTAAGGAAAATAATATGAATGATGCTGTTTATGTCTTGCCAGGTTTCTCAACAGTAAAGCGGATGTTAAGGGTATACCAGACACCTCTGAATCATCAATGGGGATCTTTGCTACCGTAAACATGGGCTGTTGCTGCTGTTTGTGGATTTTACCTGCGAAATGCGTGCGCATATGTCGTATTGCTTGCGGTTTGCTTTCGAGCGGTTTGGCACATTTCATCCATTGGCATTCGCTTCCCAAGTGCTCTTGGATGATGTGTTTGTGAAGTTCGACATTTGTATCAAAGAGTTTGTTGCATTCGTTCCAATGACAAACGGGACCTATTTTATCGTATTTTAATTCATGTTGTTATACACACACAAATCCATCCTTACCATCTCTTCTTCTTGTAGGTGAATATCTAACATTTTGTAACACTGTTTCCAATGGGGTTTCGCCTGTTGTGACTGCCATCTCAACAGCAGGTGGTTGTGGAAATGCAATTTTCAAAACAGTATAAAACTCCTTGACACCCAATGGCTTTTCGGTACCAAATAGCTTTTGATATTCGTTGAATAAGTCTTTGAATAGTATCGTGTTTTCATCTGCTCCACTTAGTAATTGATCTTTTAACCTAACATAATAATATAAGAAAGTGTTGGATGATAGATATACTCACCATCTTTTTCTCTTACACTTACCATCCAAGACATCTATAGGGTTCATCTAGATGCACATAATCCGTTAAATCCGGAATAGAAGGCTGCTGCTGTGATGCATCAGGAGCAATCATCTGAGCAGCAGGAATGCCGTGTATTGTGCCAATGGCACTTGAAGATGGAGGCACCAACGATGACTTGTACGAGATGAAACCCGTAAGCAAGCCAATCAAATTGCCAGGATACAACAAGACGAGCTGTGTTGAAAAGTTGCCTCTCAAGCTAGAATACTGATACAAATATTCCAACGTAGCAGCCTCCAGCTCCTCGTCATCCACAATCAGGAACTGTGCCATCCTCTCAATGATTTCCTTATCGCCAATAGTACCAAGGATACGTTCATTGTTCTCTGTCACTGCCACACGCGTCAATGATCGGATGGCGCCCAAGATAAACGCACGATCGTTTGTAAAGAGTAGTTTTGTCATGACCAACAGATAAGGATCCTGTCGGTTACTCAGCATAATCTGAGGCGCAATGTTCTCCAAAATATCCAAACAGTGTCGGCTCAATTCGGAATAGGGTGAATTGGGAGACAATGCAATGCCCTTCATCAACAACAGACGTAGCTGCTCGTGCGATGCCAATCGACGAATGTTCATTTCCAGAAACGAAAAGTTGCGCAATATATGAAACACTTGAAGCACACGTTCGTATGATTCCTGATCGGCTTTACTACAAAACATATCGACCTTATCATCATCCCCACCAATCCTTGTCTTGAAAAAATCCACTGTGAAATCCAATAATATTTGTATCAAACTGGGGATGAAATCGAGACAAAAGTTTTCAGAGGCGTATGAGAATTTGATGAGCGTGTTGAAGGCCCAATCTACTTCGTTTGGGAGACTGGATTGGAGTGAAAGTAATATACGTGTACGGAATTCATGATCCATAAAGATGGCTTGTTTTTTTAAATAAAAAATATAAAAAAAACACCTTTTTTTATCAATCTCTCTATACTTTTACTCTTTTCTCTCTTTTCTTTACCAGGTGGATAATAAGGTCCATTATTCATATTTGGTGCTTGTCGAATAGCAGGTTGTGTAAATGCTGTCCCTGTTTGTCTTGCTGAATCTCTATGTTGTGGTGTGCCATTACTGAACGAAGAAGAAGAAGTGGTAGATGCTTTTTGATTGGCATTCAATAGCTCTGGTGGTGGGTTCCAAGGTCGTTTCCAATAATTCTCTTCTTCGTAACCATGCTATAAAAATATATTAAACACCTTGCTATTATTATTATTGTTATTATTATCTATTCTTACAAGGTATTTTGTATAAACAGCTTTTAATATAAAGGCACTATTTGTACAAGTTGGGGGGAAATTAAAAGGATCGCCAACTTGTTTCCATCCACGATTCAAAGTAACCTATTTTCATTGTTTAGCGTTGAAGGTACGTTGTTTGTTTGTTTTCTTACTTTCTCATATCCACCAGCCTCAAGCACTGTTTTATAGATTCGTAATAGATCTAGTTTTTTACCACCCAAAACAGGTTCGGCCTGAAGGGCAGTACTAATAATAAACAATAAGAAAAAAAAACCCCCTTATTTTTCAACTTGAAAGAATGTACCCTTTTCGATCATGAAAATCACGTAATTCCTTCATGAAATTTTCATATTCTAAAGTTCGTTCAATGGCTTCGATCGGTGCAGACATAAATACGCGTGTTATTAACAAAGAAAGGGGGAAAGAAAAGGAATAACGAGGAGAAAGCAAGTGCAATTTTTTTTGTTTATTTTGTTTATTTTAATTTTTGAGTTCAGCCAATCATATTTCAAATGATTCCTTTTTTTATTTTTCTCGCCTTGAATGCTACCATGTCGAGTGGTATGTTTGTATATTCAATCTTTAATTGTTCCAGTGTATCTTGTTTTTTATCAATCAGTTCTTTAAGCTCATCAAAGCAGAATAAACGACAATAGGAAAGGTTGAGTGTACGTAGACGAGGACACTGAGCCAAGAGTTTGATGATCTCGCCAGTAACAATCGAAAGGCAGGATAGATCCACATGCTCCAAGAGTGGACTATGTGCAATCAGTGCATATAATCCCTTTGAAGTAATACCATAACATTCCTTTAGTCCTAATCGCCTAAGCTGGGTTGTGTCATTATTACTAAACGGAAATGCTTCATCTGACAGTTGACTATTGCCTTGTAAATTCAATACCGATAGACGAGATTTATCATGAAGCAATCTCCTCACAATTTGATCGGAGAGCTGACTGGTGGCAACAATCTCCAACTCTATCCATGCTCTCTTTGTGCTGTTAAGTGCTGTATGTGATGATGGTCTCATCAAAAGAGGAATCACCATGGTCTGCTGCTGATGATGATATTGATATTGATCTGTATGACGACAGTATCGATTCCGTTCAAACAAAAGGTATTTTAATTTTTGACAATAGCCCGAATAGATGATATTAAGGACTGGAATGATGTTGACAAGACTGCGTTTTAAAACCAGGCGCTCAAGAGAAGGACAGCGTAAAATGACTTGAGCAAGATGGCCTATTGTCAGTCCATGAATGCCGGTTAGTTCTAGTGACTGTAAAGTGTTGATAGTGGACATGGATTGTACATGTTTCAACAAGACAAGTGGAAGTGGTTGTCCAAATTGATCAAGTCGCATGACTGCTGTATGAGGAATATGCACATCATGAAGTGACGTGAAACAATCCGCGAGTGCAAGCTGGGTTAATTCGAGACAATTATCTGCAATTTGATTGAACAGATCATTTAATCGGATGGACACCCCACACCAGGTGAACTGTGTGAGAGCAGAGCCTGTGTGATATAATATATTGAAAAATATCTCTGGTGTGCATACAACATCATTTAGATCTACATAATAGATATACATATTTCAAGTATGAATCAACAGTGATATTTTAAATCTTTATAATAATAATAATAAACATACTTAGACTTTTTACCCGCCTACATTCATGCTCGGCTAATACCATGAGCATACCGTCACCATCGACTTGATGATGATTCAAAGACAGATAGGCCAAGGGGGATCGACCAAGGTGTTGCAGATACATTCGCAGCGTATCAGCACGAAGCGATGAAGTCGCATGCGAGAAATCAAGACGACTCCATAATGGAGGTGACTGTATGATGAAATCCCTCCAACACCTTGATACTCTCAAACAACGCACCAGGCTTTGTAGATCAAGAAAGTAAAAGAGATGACACAGTACATCTCTTGGTAATTTATCAATAATGTCCACCCGTGTAACGGTATGGGATGCTTCGGATACGATGCGTTTGCGCATGCAGACCTCTGTATACGCGTCATCTGTAGATGGCACACGAAGTGAGGCCTGGTGGAGTTCTTCCCAGGCAAACCTAAACTCCTTTTGATCGATATAAATGTCACTTGCCAAAAGATACCAGTTTGCCTCTGTTGGTTCCTTTTGAATAAAGTCATGACATTTGCTGATGGCCTGTCTCCAGTGACCTAATCTAATAAGGCAATGGATCTGGTACCATGCGCAGTGAGAAACTCGGTAATATTTGGATTCCAGATCATTAAATATTCGATAGGATTCATCGTATACTTGTTTTTGATAGAGTTGAATGGCTGTTGCATAAATATCATACAGTGAATAACAGGACGAATTATCCTTGTTACTTGGAAATAGGAAATCTCTATTGTATATAAAAAAGTATTATCTTTTTTTATTATTATTATTAAACTTTTTTTTTTTTTTTTATGAAAGATATATGTGCTAACCTTGATAATAAACAAGAAAACATTAGCGCACTAGCCATGATGGATGTGTGTGTGTATGTATAGAATGTAAACAATAATAATAATAATTAATGGGTTGAAACTGGCCAGGCAAAGGGGGATATTCTTGAAGAATAGAAAATAGGAGTAAAAGAAAGAAAGAGTAAAAAAGTGCAAAGTAATTGAATAAAATATGTATAAAACAGGAGTGATGTCTGTGTTTTTTTTTAATGGGGGAGAGTAGGAGGCAAAAAAAAAAATTCAAATTTTTAAAATTTTGGAACTATGCCGATATGCCATGATACTCTTTTTCTTTCATTTATAGCTTGACTTACACATGAATGTACACACCAAACCCTTTTATGCTGCTTTACAGTAGCCACCGCCCTTTCATTTTCATCCTGTATAATGCGTCGTTGTCTCTGTCCAATCATCGCCTCCTCTTCCTCTTCTTCTTCCATTTCTTCTTCTGTCAATAGATTATCGTCTTCGCCCACAATGATGGTAGAGAGTGTATGGCACCATCTTAATAGCATCCATAACCCCTCTGCTTTTACAGACGGGGCGCCAAGATAGCGTAGTCGAGGGCATTTCGATACAATCAGTCTTGCAACAGACGCTGTCAGTATATCGTAAGGGTTGAGTGTCAGTGAAAGAAGATCCGAACCAAAGGTGGGTAAAATGGCATTGCTGAGTGCACCTGGATGGTGAAAGTAATGAGAGATTTGTGTCAGTGTAGACATCTTTTCGGGAATCCCTTCATTGGGAAATATAAAGAAGGAAGGGCAACACGGGAATAGAGTGACGGTTTGGAAAGGCGAATGAAACATGTCCATGTCCATGGCATTATTAGAGTAAAAGCCATGGTAGTGCTGGTGCTGTTGTTGTTGTTCTATTTGCTCATTATCAAGCGGCATGTGGGTGACCATGAAACAAGTAGAGGGCTTTACAAGTGGTATGAGTCTGTTGAGTTGTTTGGGTTGTATGCTTGACTGTAAAAAGTCCATGTTTGGACATGTTTCAAGTATAAAGCGATACAGCGCCTCAGGGTATTGTTTCCCTAAGGGCAGTTTGATTGTTTCTAATGATGAACCATAGTTTTCGCAGAAGGTAATAATGTCGTTTTGGGTGACATTGTCTGGAAATAAAACTTTTCTGTACACACGATGTCGAACTAGGTGAAATGTGTGTTTACAAACATACAAGTACGGTCCAAGGTCTTTGTTTTCAGTAAAATAAATGATTTGATACAACAGTTCATTCGGTAAAGATATCATTCTGTATAATAATAAACAACAACAACAAAAAGAAGAAGGAGGAAAATGGAAATAACAATATTAATAAATAAAAATAAAAATAAAAACAAGGGGGGGAGTTCTTTTCACACACAAAATGAGGACTCACTCTTTCACTCAGTCTCTCTCTCTCTTTCTTCCGTTCTTCTCTACGTGCACACTCAGCCAATCGATTTATCCAATAAGATAGGAGCTCATTAGTTTACTTTTTGAAGAATAAAGTGTAACCTTGAGTGCAGAAAAACTCATGCAAATCGTCAATTGGGTCAATGTTTTAATTATTTGATTTCATTCTCAGAATCAAATATGAAATATTTGAAGGATGAAAAACATGCTCCTCTGTTCTGTTTTAATATAAATGAGTTCTAAATATGTTATATAAATG
The DNA here is from genome assembly GCA_024140265.1 of Backusella liffmaniae. Classification (NCBI taxonomy): domain Eukaryota; kingdom Fungi; phylum Mucoromycota; class Mucoromycetes; order Mucorales; family Backusellaceae; genus Backusella; species Backusella liffmaniae. The sequence goes on along the minus strand of VCJE01002817.1, from coordinate 54,267 downwards.
GCCGCTCCGTTTTGTATATAAATACCTGGTAAAGCTGCAACGTCTTTTCCATTTATACATCACTTTATTAGCATCATCATTCATGTTTATTATTCAATCCCATTAGCTTGGATAGCATATGCCAGCACAATTGAACAGTTATAATAAAATGTTTTATTTATTCGTTTATGCCTTTAAATATGAACAGTGATAATGAAAAAAGCAAAAGACATTTAATCCTCCTGTGTACAAGTTCCTCCAACTTCTCCCTTGCACATGTGTCCACCCTTGGAGCAAAAGTCGCCACAGAGATTCTTAAACTTTTGGCCTTTACAAGGACCATGGTAGGAATAATCATTTTGGGTACAATCATAACTGGTGGTGCTCGAACAACCGCAAACACGTCCATGATTACCTTGGAACTTTTTACAGACGGCACGAGTGGCATCATCACAGGTAACAACACTAGCTGAACCAAGTTGTAAAAGACAGGCAGAGAGAACCAAGAAGAGAACAGTAGTTTTCATTTTCGACAGATTATATGTTTGATGTAGAGAAAAAGGGTCAGAAAAATGGATCAATTTATATTAAAATATTGCAAACACAAATAACCCTCTTTTGGATAATATAACCCTTCCAACAATATGCATAAAAGAAAACTTGTTTTATTTTTAAGCCCAAAACCCACTCGTTTAAGTGATAGCTTATTTTTCTATTTTTGTCGTATAAGCTATTTGTTTTTAGAACCAAGCTATATATAAAACTGTCAGACGACTTTTTGTTTTTTGAAATAAAACCGTATTCTGCAAATACAAAGATATAGACGTCAATTGCAAGTTTATATATCTTGTATATGGAGTTGAAAGTTATGTAGCAACGAATGGATTGCTTTTACAAGGTAAAGAAACTTCCAAGAAAACTTTGAATAGGCTACGTCTTTTATTAGAAAACCATACCTTTTAAAGGCGGAAAAGTGCAACGCGCAATACATGAAAAAACCAATGATTTGAAAAAAAAAACGCACATGTAATAGTAATTAACATTTACCCCTTCCCTCTGTGATAGACTAAATATATCTTAAATAATACATTTATGGGTATTAAAGCATGGCTGAAATGACGGGATCAACAAAAATGCATACAGAATTTTGTGATACCGGTAGTGGTAACGGATAAATGTCAGCATGGGGGGGGGTGATCGTGAGAGAAACTGTAAAGTAAAGACAAGTCGTTGAATTATGCAGCTCAGGCACAAGAAAGCATATGCGACGGCGAGTATTATCTTTAAATGAAATGTTGCTAAGCATATGGAGTTTGCATGAAGCAAACAAAATAGATAACTCCTCTTTTTTGGAAGATTTTCAATGACAATCATGCACACAGTGTGTGTCCCTCCAGACAATTGATAAATGGTCTTGCGCATGAATGCTATACCGTATTTCTTCCTATTACCCCTTTCTTTTATGTTTACCCTGAGACCAGTGGCTTTCATGAAAGATACTTTTATTTTACACCTTAATATTTTAAGAGATGTTTCCAAAAGCAATACTGAAACGCCTCGACACACCAGCCACCAAGGTTGTGTATCAAATTCTCAAATAACGAAAATACAGTAATTAAATGCGTCACATTATCTAATCGTCTATTATGTTTATGAATGTCAATAAAAGTACCATTACAATCACTAGAGAAACAAAACTGCTCATTAGATTAAATGTTACAATATAAGTTACAAACAAAAGTATTATAACACGTTTAACTGGCTATAACGATAGGAGAGAACATGATTTCATCCTAAAGCTGGTTTTGTACTTAAAGACATTTAAAGATTGGTCTAATATTCACAGGATTTGAAGCCTTTCAACTCGTTCAAATGTATTTAAAGGTGTCGTATTTATCATATCTATCATAGGTATAACATCTAATTATACTTCGATGACTATAAATGTTACATAAGCACACAGTGCTCGTTTCTATAAATATATTTTCAGGATTATTCTAATATGGGCTCTCTTCTCCACTTTAATAAAAAGAGTTAACATAGTCTCATTTCGTACTTGTCTCAATTCTTATATATTATTTTATTATTCTATTAAATCACACCTTACTACCACAAAAGGTACCATACTCTTGTGAGACACATTTGGCTTGTTTTTTTTTAAGAAAGCCTAGTGGCTAGAACATGAACCTTTGAATACATTTGAATGCTTTTAAGAGAGTTCTAAAGAATTCAAAATAGAGGGGGGTGTCGTTGTGTGTCTTTGAGCCTCTAAAAGCCTTTAATTGTACACTCTAAAAAAA